>NQII01010765.1:4270-33306 GCA_002778355.1 Clitarchus hookeri
TTTTTTTGCAAAACAAAGCCAGGTGAGAAAATTGAAAATGTTGCCATATTTTTCGGAACAATTCAACTAATTTCCACCAAATTTTGCACACTATTAGTGTTAGAGAAGTACATGTAAACTTACTCCATTTAAGTGGGATCGGACATTGATTTTCAAAGTGTTGGCTATATAAATATTTTGATAAGTTAGTCATAGCTATAAAATACTTTAACCAAATTCAATGAAACTTTCATGCTCACAGTATCTACTAGAAGAATCGTATACGGAACGTTGTTTTAAGGAATGTGGTAAGATATCATCAAATAGTAAAATAAATGTTTTATGCCATATCGCAGGGACCAATCAACCGATTTCCGCCACATTTTACGCATAAGTAGCACTACGGTAGGCCATGTAAACTTACTTGTTTGAAGTGGTTTAGCTACTTATGTTCAAAATTGTGGCTCTGTAAATCTTTTAGGATAATAAACCTTAGCATTCAAAACCTTAGAATGATTGGATCCGAAGTTGATGCTCCGAATCCGACATTCGTAATGCAGTTGATGGCGCCTCAGCTTATGGTACGAGGTTTTCTGGGTTTGAGTTCCGGGTAAAGCACGTGTGTATTTGTAATTGTGTCACTATTGATTCACATGTTTCTGTTTTCATCTCTAATGATATTAATATTAATGAGACGTCAAGGCCTACCTAACCATCTGAACTTTTCAGAACATCATTAAAAATTATTTGCAGCCACGTATAGGAAAGTAGGACCATTCGTTGTATCATTAGCTTCATTAATTAGCGG
The DNA here is from genome assembly GCA_002778355.1 of Clitarchus hookeri. NCBI lineage: Eukaryota > Metazoa > Arthropoda > Insecta > Phasmatodea > Phasmatidae > Clitarchus > Clitarchus hookeri. The sequence goes on from NQII01010765.1 coordinate 5,058, forward strand.
GGGAGGGATAAACAAGTATATCATGAACTGCAGAAGATACAAACGCTGTGAGGTGATCCCCTATTCAAAATCTCTAAATAGTATAAAACAAAGTCGCTTATCCGCGTCTGTCTGTGTATTCAATTAGTACTTCTAAACTACTTGAAGGATTTTGATGAAGTTTTCAGCATAATTTAGAGAATTTCTTGAGGAAGGTTGTGGTGTATAACACATTTATATTCAACGTAAGGATAGTAGAGAAATGTTGAACCGTTTGTAATCAAGTCGTAAAAAACTGCTTTTAGGGTGCTTAAATGGCTTGCGCTGACTAAACCGTAAGATATACATCAAATTAACGTACTACAGAATTGTAGCTCTCAAAAATATCCACAGAAAAGTCCACAATAGTATGAAAGGATAATTCCGTGGACACTGTTGTCTTGAATTGAGCTCTCAAATCTGCTAACAGTAGTTCGGTAATATCATCCCCATTCATTGAGAAAATAAGGGGTGCCACGATATTATCCAACAAATGTTCAGGTTTTTTTCGTTTTTAATGACGTTATAATCGTGTGCACACTAACGCACAGAGAATGTTGTCTTGGTGTAACTCTCTCAGGCAAACGGTTGTCAAAGAAACAAAGTTTACAAGGTTACCTGGCAGGCAACCAACTGCACATTTGCAAACTTTGTTTCCTCGACAACAGTTTTGTAAATTAATTTACACACGATTATATTTACATTAAAAGCGGTAAGCACCCAAGGGTTACACATTTGGTGGATCATAACCTTGCACCTCCTACTTTGTAAACGAATGGGTATTATAATACGCAAAACCCGTCGCACATTTCAGATCTCGATTCTAGACAATAGCATTCACGGAAATATTCTTTCATCGCAAGTACGTTCTATTCCATTGAATTAAAACCATTTGAAATATCGATTTTCAAGGGTACCTGCCGGCCTTCCGAATTACTTCAGGGCATAGGTCGTCTTAATGTTTTCATTCTCATTTTGCATGGGGAATCACCTCACAGCGTTTGTATCTTTGGTACAGGATACCTTTGTATAGTTCAGTTTCAAAATTATAATACGTTCTCGTAACTTTGGCCCAGCACAACACGCTAACACGGTTTGAAGGGTTATTATGATAATAAATAAAGCAATGGAATAAATTTATTAAAAATTTTAATTTGTTTCTCTAGTATTAAACTGTTAGAAATTAAATAGCCCCCCCCCCTTCTTTAAGTGGTTACTGTTGACAGTTTGCGAAATATGAAGCGTGACATGATTAAAAAGAATAGCAAAACAACACTTGACCTCAGCTGTTATAACAAATGCCCAAATATTGTTTTTATTACCTTGAAATGATGGCGCAGGTGACTGTTCTACTGCGAATACTTAAAATGGCAATTTTCAGTTTATCAGCACTTCAAGTAACAANTTTCAACGAGCGCACTGAGTGACATGTGCCCAATAAAGATAGTAACGACGGAGTCAAAGTAGTTTCATATCTTAAAGTAGAATTATATCACGTAAAAATTTGTGAATACTTAAATGCTTCCTTTTGCTTACGGTTTTTTTAAAATGCATGTAGTTTAATAAATGAGCAAATATGTAAAATATTCACTTTTCCAATAAATTTACAGTTTCACTTGATCGACGCATGAGTGAAATAAGCATGCCCGCGACAGTTTTAATATTACATGTGGCGGAAGAATACACAATGTGCGAACAAGTAGATTTTGAGCAGGGCTTGCAAAAGTTCTCAGTTTACCGTTAACAACCTATGTACTCGCTCCATAACTGAAAACAGACGAGGCTTCATCTAAACTGCCTATCGTCCTTATAATTGACTGATTGAACGCCTGATGTATATTAAGATTGTGTTTCACTTTCGGACGACATATTCGTATCGGGGCTGACTCGCGATATAGCTAGATCTACAGTGTGCTCCACCACCAACAGAGGAGCAGGTAGGTTTTTCTCCAAGGTTGCAGACATCAACTCGTTGCCAAATGGTGACGTCACGACCTGGAGCGAGATCTCTACCGCGTAGCCACAGAGAATTAAGAAAACAGAGGTAAAACAACCGTTTATATCGCGAATTACAGTCGCATAAACAAAAAATATGGCGTCACCGGTCAGCAAAATGTATGAACGTTGTTCGCCAATTAGCTTCTGGGTATCTACTTGCCAACCAGTAGCCCGGTCAGTAGGGAACCTTTCGCAGCACGCAGAAACCAATCAGACGCAAGGCCCATTCCTAGAGCCTCGCGCAGCCAAGAGTATGAGTACGCCCATATAATCTGTCTCACGGACAAGAGCACTTTTTTGACAGTTCTGAAAATAGTCTTGTGTACAGGTATATCCACAGTAAAATATGCTTTGTTGACATATTTGGCAGGTTAACAGTTAGCTGAGTTTGTTTTAAGTAAACATCATTTGTGGCAGGGATAGTGTGTGTGTGTGTAATCTGTAATCTATTACAGCTTGATCAAAAGCTCACCCTCCTGTACCTGATCCGATACGGTATAACAGGGGGAACCATTCAGAGCTTTTATTTAAGAGTGCACCTCAGGATCAGGAGTTTCCAGGCATATAAGTTGTCACTTCAGACATATTCACGTCAGGTATCATAACGTGGAGGTGCACTCTGCCAGGCTTTCCATGCCAGCACATGTCAGTTTCGAAGTTAGATCATGAACTCCTTAATTGAAAGCAGTTGAATGCTACCAATAGAAAGAGATTACGCCCTTTCCAATCGCAGTGGGTGGATGTTCTCCACCCGAGGGTGGTTCCACCTCACCTGTCAACAGCATTATACAGAGTTGAATCTGCACATGCCACCTTGATGAGGCCGAGAGCTATCCTTCCTCTACGAAACCGCTTCGTAAACGGGTCCTCTTACTAGGAGGACCATACCATCGACCCTTCGTTAGTGAGCATAAACCCTTTGAAACCAGCACTTGTGGTGAGCCAGAACGCTTACGTTCCACGGCAGATGCTACTGACTCTACCGACACTCAGGCCCAGCCCTCCAGGCAAACACCCACCTCCAAATCTCCTTCCAAGCAAAAGGATCAACCAATGCCACCCAGAGTCCGACCCACGATCAGCACGGCGGAAGCCGGGGGAAACAGCTATAAACAGAACTGCTTTCAAACCTGAAAAAAAAGAAAATGCACTCGTTCGTGAGACAGACTATATCAAATGAACCGCCATGCCATTTCGTCTCTGTGGCGTGGCCGCTCTTGCAGTCACGGCTTGGCACGCTAGTACGCAACACTATAAGTCATTCACGTTTATTTATTCCACACAGCATGGTTAATCCTACTCAGGTTAGGAACAACACGAGTTTTCTTATAGGAAAGTTTGGCGTAGAGAAAATTTCCGCCGCTAGGTGCGCAGAGTTCCAACGAGATCGCTTTTTATTAACATTTTAAGCTACGTCAACAATAAAAAATATAGATTTCTTTAGTTACGAAGTTAATTTATGATATTATATTTATTGAAATTATTTTGTTTTTAACGTTAAAAATAAAGAAAATCCGGTACACATGCGACACTAGCGCTTATCCAGTGGCGGAAAATTTTAGTTGCGAAACTAAAAGCATTGATCTTCCTAACCTGAGTGTACTAAACCTTAAGCCTGTTCGCCACGACAAAATTCACCCCACAGGCTCGGGTGGAAGCTTCCAGGAGACTTGCTACCCGAGCCTGCATGCAAGCAGTTACGGAGGGTTCTTTGGAATAACCTATACAACGGCACTTGTTGCCGTGCAAGTAAAGGCGAGTGAATTTTTTATTATTTACTTCTGCAACAGTGGTTCAGGAACAGTTTTCACCCACGACTTCAGCATTATGTGTTTATGCATAGAGTTTTGTTGTTATATGTGCTACTTTATGTTAAGTAAACACGAATGTTTATCTTAATTTTCACACAATAGAGTAAGTAGACTTTTCCGATTTTTTATTTACTATTTACTCGTGTTTGATAGTTTTACGATCTTTCTCGAAATAAAATAAACAAAATGACTCAACCACCCCCTCTCCGATTGGCTAAACATTCAACTTTGTAGGAAACCTTACATCGAATGTTGCACACGACCAATTAAGAAAGCGACCATGAAAACGTCCAGCAGTCGGCCAAATAGAACCATCCATACAAGCGGCCATACGGGCTTGCATGGAATCGTCAAAGAAATCTTCTATCGTGGCATACCCGCTTCACTCACTGTCACAGAAACTGCTTTCAACACAGTGAGCGAGTTGATGCTACTGCAGGTTGATGCCGGTAACAATTTTTTTTATCACCTTTTGCCTTTCGGAGCACGTACCTAAGGAGGTGGTACAGTGGTTACACACTGAACTCGCACCCACCCACAGGATTTTTTGAGCTCTGCGAAAAATAACAGTGTTCCTGGTTGTCGCTAGATGACTTAAACTATAGCGAACAAGATAGCAGACGACAGTGGCACACACCAGCGCCTCCTGGCAGGTGAAAACAGTAAACAGTATGGCGGACGACTATGGCTCACTCCAGCACCGCTAGTGACGAAGAAGGCGACAAGAGAGAGAACAGCTGGGAGAAAGGAAAGAGAGACAGGCAAGATGGAATGACAGAGAGGCAAGATTGAGTGATAGAGCATGAAAAAACCAGACGGAATGATAGAGCATGAAAAGACAAGATGGAATGATAAAGCACTAAGTGGAAAACAAGATGACTGCCGGAAAAAATATGGCAGCCAAATCCAAGATGACGGCTGAAAACAATATGGCGGATCCAAGATGGTGATTGGGGACGTGGTGCAGCAGCCCCCAGCTCTTGTCCTGGAGTTTACCAAATCCATCTACTATTGTAGTGTTTGGCAATTTTTAAAGGCTAGGTTATTGCAATGTAAATTTTTGGCAATCTAAGATTTGTGTTTTCTACTATCTATGAAAACTTCATAGTACCGTAATATTGGAAGCTGATAGTAGATGTACCTGGCTGGCTTTGACAGGCTAGTCCTATACACGAGTGCTCCGCCGTCACGTTACGTAAATTATAGAGCACTCAACTGAGACCAATATACATCTGTGCTGTCAAATAATAACCCCATTAGGCCTATGCATTACCTACCTGGCAATGGTGTTTTATGTGCATGTTGTACCTTTTTTTTTTAAGTTTTGCGACGAAAAACATGATAGTGTCTATCTTAATTATTTTGTTGGCTAACATTACGTTTTCCAAGATGATCGTTTCTCACCCAACTTGTTGACATGTCATCCCCCCCCCCATTACTACCTTTGTTTGTAATTTGTAAATTTGGGTCGTGTCTAAGTAGATACGCAACAACTGATTCATCACTCCACAAAATATTCTTCTGTTGTTCTAGAGCTCTGTTGAGACATGATTAGCACTTCTGTATGTGATAAATGACGAACTGTACAGCAACTGATGGATATTTATTCCGTAGAATAAAAATGGAACCACATATAGGCTAGGAAAATTAGGAAAAAAAAAAGGCCTTTAGCGGAAAGTTTAGGTATAGACGTAATCATTGTCATTCCTTATGTTTTTTGGGCCGCTGAACACGAATCTGAGGTTTGCTGACAGAATTTTTGCCCGGAACATTGCTTTTTTTTGCAAAAAATCTTGAAATTTTGGCACTTTTTTTGTTTTCTGCCTATATCTTGGGAACTATGCGTTTTTTCCGAAAAGACCATTCTATACTAAATTAAATTACATAAAATTGCTTATATTTTTTGTCCACAAAATTTGTTTTTATGACCAACTGTTCCGCCACTAGAGCACGCCAAATAATGGGCAAAATTCCCAAAAATCGCAAAAACGCCATATTTAGACTTTCTACGCTCGATGTCTGTGGAAACGACTCATATTATGATAGTTTTGACCATGTATGGTATTAAAATTCATGAAATACACTTAAAAATAAATACGGGGTCCGCTGAAATACACTTGAAATAAATATTGGGTAAAATTGTTTTCAAAGAATTGTCTAAAATCAAATTGAAAGAAAGGAGACAAATTAGTGATAAAAGTAAAAATAATCTGGCCTGCTGCGCGCCACAAACTCATGGAAAGATGGCAAATTAATATTGGAATTAATGTTTGAGTGTTGGAATGTGGGGTTATGCGTCTTATCTCAGTGAGCCTTTCAAGACCCTTCTTTTTTTTGTGGCAGATGGTCGCTACCTGAGGAGGGCCCCTCCTCTTCAAGTACAGCTGTACTTGTCCCTGAGGGCTCCGACCAAGCCACCGGATCGTCAGTTGATGTTCAGATATTCCAATCTTCGTATATGTGTCCGGTTTTACAAGTTCGATTTACCGTGCTAACGTGAATGTCACGATGTCGGTGTGTTTTATCTATGACTTGCCGCTAGAAGATGGAGGGGCAATAGCAACAGTGAAAGAGAAAGGAGTTGCATCGTTTATTGAAGCCAGTAAAAGAAGGAAAGATGGGAAGGGCGGTAGTTTGAGGGGACAAACGCCTGTCAAAGTGCACGAAAAGTGTAGGAAATCATATACAGATGATCGATCCATTGTTGCTTTCCTGAAAAAACGAGACGCCAGTACAGCTCAACGAACCCGATCAGCAGTCAGTCATTTTTCATTCAGAACTAACTGTTTCATATGTGGATTGGAAATTACTGCTGCGTTTTTGGNTGATCGATCCATTGTTGCTTTCCTGAAAAAACGAGTCGCCAGTACAGCTCAACGAACTCGATCAGCAGTCACTTATTTTTCATTCAGAACTAACTGTTTCATATGTGGATTGGAAATTACTGCTGCGTTTTTGGTTGCAGAATCCAAAAAACCTCCAAATGAGCGGGATGTTGTGTACCAGCTTCGTGACACAACTCAAAGCTTGAGATACAGTATTATGAATGATGCCCAAGACTCAAATTATGAATATGGACAGGCTATACTTCGCGGGATTGAGCATGTTCCCGGCTTGGTTGCATACGGTGCGCAATACCACAAAAGCTGTCGTACAAAACTGTCTGCTAAAGCAAGAAAACCGAAAGTAGTATCTACAAGGCGTGGTCCATTTGCACTTGAAATTGATGTTGCAATGGAATACATATGCACATACCTTGAAAGCAGCAATGATGAATGCCAGTTCTCGTTAGATGAACTAATTGAACAGATAAAATAAGACTATGTGCTAGATGTAAAAACAGTCAAGGCCAGACTTAAAGAGAAATATGGGGAGGATATAATGTTCACGACCAATAAGAAAAAGAAGACTGTTGTTTGTTTTAAAAATATTGGGGAGAAGATACTGAAAGATGCATGGTATCAGCAGAAGTACAAGTCTGAAGCAGAAGAAAAGCTTCGTGTAGTGTAAGCAGCTGCAAAAATAATTTGCGAGGAAGTCAGATCGCAGGTTTATGATGTCAGCGAGTACCCGGCTCCAGACAGTTTTCTGGAAGAGGCGGAGTCAGTCATTCTTGATACACTCAAACATTTTCTGTATACTTTGATTGTGAAGAGAAAGAAGGGGGAACATACTGATAAATGGGGGAAAAAATGACACGCAATTGCTCACAGTATTATCAGTGCTGTAAGGCCTCGCTCGTTTCTGTCAAATTTACATGTCAGAATGGAGCATTTATTTACAAAAAATTTGGGTCCCGGAAGTTGATCGATATTTTGAGTTCGTTGGGGTTTTGCTGCAGTTACTCAGAAGCAGTATGATTTGAAATTTCGTCAACCCTGCATTCGCAGGAAAAAGTAACAGAAGATGGATTTTATTCAGTTCGTATACGACAATGCGGATTCTAATACTTGAACATTAGATGGATACAACACGTTCCACGTCATGGGAAGAATTTTTACTGTTGCCCCAGCTTCTGCTGTACCTCCAGATGCAACCATTCAGAGAATGGCAAGGATACCAGCTGTAGATGTTGTTGGTAAATTTGGCCATGTTAATTTTAAACGCTTCGAGGCAAAAGAGGGTGGTGACGGACTGAAGGCAATAAAGATTGAAGACCTCTCCTTCAAGTTTGGGACATCTCAGATCACCTATCTCTCAGCTGCTGAAGTTCTTTGGCTGTTCAGCAAACACAAAGATGTATCCACAACACCGGGATGGAACGCGTTTATGAAACAAGCCACCCAGGGCCTCGCCTTTGAGAAAACGTACACTGCGTGCCTTCCTTTTATTAATGCTCCTCATTCCGAGTACCACACCATCTACACTGCATTGCTGGAAGCAGCAGGGAAGTGCAGGGCTAACAAACAGACATCGTGTGTGGTTACATTTGATCAACAGCTCTACTTAAAAGCACGGTACATTGTGGCTAATTGTGACGACCCCATGCTTCAACATGTGGTAATTCGCCTAGGCGGCTTTCATTTACTGATGTCATACTTGGGTTCTGTCTGCTACCCAATGAATGGCAGTGGATGGAAGGATTTAGTTCATACCTGCTACGCCATGAATACAATTGAGAAAATGATGACAGGGCATATGTACTACAGGGCAGTGAGAGCCCATATTTTAGCACATGCTGCCCTTTCAATTTGATTTTAGACAATTATTTGAAAACAACTGTGCCCAACATTTATTTTAAGTGTATTTAATCAAGTTAAATACCATACATGGTCAAAACTTCGTTTCCACGGACATCGGGCGTAAAAAGTCGAAATATGGCGTTTTTGTAGTTTTTGGGAACTTTGCCCATTTCGTGGCGCGCTCTAGCGGCGGAACGGTTGTTCATATAATAAAAAAAATACTATGAACATAAAATGTAGGCAATTTTGTCTACTTTAATTTTGTATAGAATGGTATTTTCGAAAAAAGCATAGTTCCCAAGATGTAGGCAGAAAACCAAAAAAGGTGCCAAAATTTCAAGGTGTTTTGCAAAAAAAAACTATGTTCTGGGAAAAAATTCTGTCAGAAAACCTCAAATTCGTGTTCAGCGACCCAAACAAACACAAGAAATGACAACGATTACGACTATACCTAAACTTTCCCCTATTTTTCCTAATTTGCCTAGCCTAATACTGGCTGATAGTAGCATGTTACCAGCTCAATATATTTAAACTTTAAAAAATGCATGTATATTTAAATTTAACACCTTTGAGGGCGAAAACAGATACAATGTGTTATCGAAGACTTCTTAATAGATCAGTAATCCGATAGGATATCGTTATGTTCTTTTATTAAAAAAATTGTCTATAAAATATCTACAAAACCAATTTCAGGATTTTTATAAATTCAAATCCCTAAGAAAATAAAGATGTGTCGCGTGCCGATTTAGGGATTATAGCACGACATTGGATCACAACCATCCCCCCCCCTCACACCACCACCCGCCTAGCGCACTTTGCTGGCGCCTTCATGGCGGCATGTGGGACCACAGGCAGGTGGAAATTTTGGTACACGTGGAGCTGAAGCGTAGGCCTTCCCCTCCCACCCCCCTTCATCATCGTACGCCCCTAGCCGCCGGGAGATCTGTTGAGAGTGCAGGGCTTTCTTGAGTCATCAGCAAATAATCCGGTGTAGTTCGCCTGAACGCAGTAAATACGCACCACGGAAGTATCGCTGACGACAGTAGGTATTATCCCCCCCGCCAAACCTTCAGAAACTAGGACACGTGTGTTGGAAGGCTTGGTTAGGCGTCTTCCACTTCACCCCTCTCACCCCCTTCCCTCCCCTACAAGGCGCCACGTGCCGCCAATTCAGGACAAAGGCGGGCGTGTATAAAAACCCCTTTCCAAGAATAGGAGGGGGTCAGTAATATCGGGTACGTCAGGCAGTCATATCGGGGCAGTTGTTAGTTCATCTTCACCGCCGAGAGACGTCAGTTCGAGCAGAGAGTAAGTCAGTACAACAGTTACTAAGGCCGGGATATCGGAACCCGGGGGTCAGTCATATCGGGGCAGTCAGAGGCTGCGATACTCCGTGCCGGGAGAATCAGTTACGTCAGAAAAGTCAACCAGTCAGTTGAAGATCGCCGAGCAGAGAGTCAGGTCAGGGGTTCGGACCCCTGACCACGTCAGTACGTCAGCAGCAACTGTGGCCTTGCCAAGGCCTACCCATCGCCGGAGATCACCCACCACAGCTGACAACACCCGCAACAAGAGTTAAGTATGACAATCACCGTCACGAGAAGCCCACTCAACCACGAATTCGCCCAGTAAATCCGAGTAACCAAACTATCACAGTACCGCACCTCTCAAGTGTTGATGTTGTGTATTTGTGAATATATACGAGACAATATATTCGTACTTCAAAATACAACAGTAATAGTCTACCTCATTACAATACCCACAACCTCCACGCACTTTATAGTCGGTGCCTGGGGGACATTAACTCTGACCATATAAGCCACCATGTCTTCAACAGTGTACCAAAGCTAGATGAGTTAGATGTTTTTAATGCTATTTCGATTTTGTCCCCAAATCACATAGTTTCTATGCCAATAACCTTTAAACCAAGAGTTTTTGTAAAAACTTATCAAGCGGAAGAAGTACGAATAAAACTAAAACCTATCTCTTACCGAGAAAAAAGTTTAATTTCCCTTACAGACGCGGAAAAAAGTTGTCATAATTGAGCAGGATAAATAATTAGTTACAATAATTTGCAAAATTTGATTACCTCGAATGTGCCATGGCAGGGACACGTACGTGAGTACAGGCACAGGACATGGAAGTACGTGTACAGAAAAATTCAAATACTGCATGTATTGCAGGTGACCAACACTTGTAGAATTCACTTATTTTGGTGTTGAAATACCCGTAGAACGGAGACAGGTGGCACACGGTCGAGCATGGAGACATGCAGATGTTGGATGTTCTCCTGAGGAAGATCCTGACACAGCTGACAAAAATAGTCCTCTAAATGAGCTGCAGTTGCCCCTGGCTGAAGATTTCGTCCCATCTGATCTCAAACGTTCTCGATGGGCGAGAGGTCTGTGGACCTTGCTGGCCAAGGAAGCATGTTGACATCACGAAGGCAGGCCAGAGATGTGCTGTGTGAGGCTGGGTATTAGCCTGCTGGAAAATGGGGCTGTCAAGCTGCACTAGGAAAAGAATGACGAATGATTGCAGAATTTCCGGAGTGTATTGCAGCGCCGTCAGTGTTCCTTCAATAACCACCATTTGGGTGCAGGAGTCGTAGGAGATTGGAACCCCTACACCATGGCACCTCTCGTTGGGGCTGTGTGCCACTCTACAATGAAGCGTGGATCACGGCGCTGGCCAGGACGTCTCCAGACTCTAATTTTGCGGTAGTCTGTCCAGACAGAATCGTGATTCGTCGCTGAATACCACTCGTCGCCAATCGGCAAGCTGCCATGCTGCCCGTTCCCGACAAAAAGTCACACGTGCTCGCGATGCTCAGGTCGTAATGGTAGAAGTTGTAAGGGACGCAGTGACAACAGATCCCGCACTGCTAGTCGCCTGGATATGGTACTCGTGGAAACAGGCGTATCCCCAACTGCCGTAACATGTATCTGGTTGGTGCGCAGCGATGCCCTTGGAGTGCTTACAGCTTGTCGCACGATGAAACGATCCTCCCTGCTGGTGGTCTGCCGGAGTCGACCCGAGCCTTCTCGACGGATGTGTGTATGCTTGTGTTCCCGCTGCGTCCAACACCAACTCACAGTGTAGGCAGAACGGTTCAAGTGGCGGGAAATGTGCCGGAACGTCCAACCTGCCTTTCGGAGACTGACGATGCTGTTTCTCTCAAACACATACAGTTCGGCAAAGCCTTTCCGAATGCACCGTCAGCACGTACTGCATGTTCACTTAACCTGCTCGCACTGAGGCATTATTCAGTGTCTTGCAGCTATGAATGATAAAGGGACATGCATACCCCCTAGCGGCATATGCGCGCAAGCAAACGGCATAAAACGCAAATGGGACACATGTCGGGCTGTGACGATACTGTGTGTGTGTGGTAACCTTCGTTGTACTCAAGCGATTCGTTCATTGTGATAATTTTTTTTTGCAAATGAGTGTAGTTTATTTTCGTAGACTGCGTCGTCAGTGAAATTGATCGCGCTATGTTATTCTTCACACGAGGTTCTATATACATGTTTAAATAACATTTTACACCGCGGTTAATAATTTATTACGTAAATTATGATGAGGAAATAATAATTGATTATAGTGTCAATTTTAGATCCACAGTAACCATCGTTGTGTTGCAACTTTTAAATAGTATCTTGCACACAGGACTGAAATAATTATAAACTTACGAATCACCTAGAAATCTGTCAAAATCACATGATATATCAGTGGCGCCACCATTTATTTGTATTTTGTTTTCTTTTATTGAATACAATAATATTAAACGTAACGTGCCAATATTACAGTAGCATTACAAACTGAAAATACTCAGACGACAACAATCTGTTTTTACGATCTTAATTCTGTAGTTTGGAAGTGAACGTACATACAGTTTTAAAAAATCTCAATAGAAAAATACATTATGAGAATTAAGTAACTTTACCAATTAAAAAGTATAATATATGATTAGCGTAGATTGCTTAAGTTGTTGGAAGAGTTAGAAATGGAGTACAAATCTGAGGACACAGCTGTAAAAATAGATGATGCAGTTCATTACACCGTGGAGCTGGTGAACAGCATCTATCCTCCTGGCTTATCACTACACGAGCTTTTCCTCAAGGTAGGTGTTCCATTAATGTTACTGCCAAAACTTTGCTAGAGCATCAGGCTCCAAGTGGAGCTGTGGCAAAAAGGTGTAATGGATGCCACAGTCTTCACTGTATGTGCCAGAACGTCAGGTATTCCAGAGTACGCTCACGTTTGATAATCCTGTAACTTAGAATCAGAACAGCAGCAACTAATTATTTCGGTATAGGAAGTAAATAATTGTTTGGTGTATTACACACGGGCGTATATTTAAAGTGTCTGGACTGACTGATTGACTGACTGGCGCACTCATCAATGCACAGACTATACCACTGGACGTAAGATCATGCAATTGTAGGGATGGCTTCCCCTTAGGGCGCAGACCCCACGAAGAAAGGATTTTTCGAAATTCGACCCCTAACAGGGTGAAGGTGGGTAAAATGTGTTCTAGGATTCCTCAATATCTATTTAACCCTATGTGATATCGTTGTAGCTCTTAGCTTTAAAAGGTAGGCTATACGGTTATCCAAAACTTAATTAATGATTTCTTGAAATTCAACCCTAAGGAAGTGAAAAAGGGTTTAAATATTTTTTCCTAGGACTCTTTAATAGCTTATCAACCCGATGATACATCATTGTGGTCTAAGATTCAAAACAGCATGTTAAATACCTAAAAATAAATTTAAAGATTTTTAAAACTTGAACCCCTTAAAGAGTGAAAGGGGGTAAAAATGTGTTTTCGAGGACTACTCAATATCGCATTAAAGTGATAATATATTGTTATTCTCTTTGTTTCCAAAGGCAACATATATAAATGTCTCAAGATTAACTTCAGGAAATTTTTGAATTATACCCCTACCCCCGAGGGTGAAAAAGGGTAAGATGTGATTTCGAAGACTTCCCGATGGCTCAGCAACACTATAAGATATTTTTATGCTCTTTGCTTTAAAATATTGCGTATACCAAATTTTAGTATTTCTCTTAATTGAAATCCATAAGAAGGTGAAAAAGGTTCGAATGTGTTTTCCATGATATGTTACCTACAACATCGTTTCCATGCCTGTAACCTTCAAACCAACATGTTTTGTGAAAACCTACCAAACAAAATATGTATGAATATATATGAAACATGTCTCTTATTGAGATGAAAGTTTCATTTCCCTTACTATAGTTGTCAGAACTAAGCTGGAATAATAATTAAATAGCTTATTTTCGTACACTGTGGACTTAGTGAAATACATCGCGCTATGTTCTTTCTCTTATGCGGTTCTGTGTACGTGTTTAAATAACATTTTATACTGCGGTTAATAATTCAGTACGTCATTTTCGACTAAGAATAAATTGAGTTATTGTGCCAATTAAAGCTGCACGATAACTATATTTGTGTCGCAATATTTAATTGATTTCGTGCAAGCAGATCTGTCAGAACTATATACTTGCAGTCACCGTTTTCATAAAAACTCACCATTTTATTTATTACAATAATATTGAACTACCTTGAATATATTCCAGCAGCATCACAACTGGAAAGACTCACAGCACAAAAATCAGTTCATACAATCTTTTTGTGTAGTTTTGAAGTGAATCAAAAATGGTTTTAAAAAAGTTGGCTTATAAGAAGATTTTGCGAGGGTTGGGCAACTTTACCAATATAATAATATAATTAGGATTCGTTAATAGCATAGATTGCTTCAGTTGTTAAAATGGGTAGAAATGGAATATAAATACGTGAACAGAATTGTAAAAATGGATGATGCGGTCCATTAACCTGTGGAGTTCATGAACAGTGTCAACCCTCCTGGCGTATCATCACACAAGCTTCTCCTCAAAGTTGGGGCTCCATTAATGTCACCTCCAGGACATTACACTCACACCAGGCTCCAAGTGAAAGCTTTGCTAAAGAAAATGTAATCGAGGCCACAGTCTTCACGGAATGTGGGTTGGGTGGGAATCAGTTTTAATACCACGCATACCATTCATTCCACCCGAGCACCATTTAGAATTTAAGACACTGCATTTCCCTTTCAAACGCTTGTTTTCCTACGATAGTAAATAGGGCCCAGGGACAGTTACTAAAGTGGCGGCGGTGGGTTTGAACGAGAACTACTTCTCACACGGGCAGCTCTTAGTGGCCTGTCCCAGAGTAAGCTCACGTAGAGCGCTTGATAATCCTATCTCCTGAAACCAGAACCACTAATGTGGTGTAGGAATAGTTCCTTCGGAAAAGGAAATTAGTAGCTGCTTATCGTAGCTCACGCGGGTGAAGCCGCATGCTACTACAAGAGAAGTATAATTAAATTTTTTCAATTGCTATAAAATACATTTTTATCACAACATACAAAATGTGGTTTAGATAGTGGGAAAAAAATTTGGCAACATCATTCTGTAATGATTCGTTTTGTTATGGACATGAGTCAATCTTGGAATGTTATTCGTGCTTGCATTAGCCAGATATTATATTGTTACTGGAGTGGCAACCAGAATCCAGATTTTTTTGTTCAGAATAAATTAAAAATTCCTGGCTTTGTGAGTAAGCATTAAATGATGCCGAACGGTAAGTAAATAAATTAAAAGCATCGAAAAAAATGTACCAAAAGTTCTGACACTTTTTCATTAACAACGGTCGACATGATTCCTCTTGTATATATTTTAGTTGTACATACGTCCTCGTGCGCGACACTTAAATATTTAGGAAGTCATTACATTATTTTAATTGACTGGAGGTGGAAAATATCTGATACGACCCCTAAATGTCAAACACTTTTCTTAATATGATCGGTGCTTGTTGTTACCGGTACACTCAATAACTACGAACTTTCTGAATACGTATATAATGGCGAACGTTAAAAAAAAATTAGTTGTTTTAACGGTTTATATGACCGAATCACTTAAATGTGCAGTATATACTCTCTGCAATGTTCATTGCCCCTAGCGGAGTCTCTCACCTTTATGATGGCGCACTATTTATTTAAAGAAGGGGAGAATCAACCACTTCCTCAGTGTTTGTGTGTGGAAGTGCATAACATTTTTTTGTAGTGTATGTTAATAAATTTTTTTAAGGGTAAAAAATGTGGTACTTTACTTTGAGAATCATTCGTGTCGTGGCCTGTTGGATCTCGGAGCAACGCTCAACGACCACGTTTTCTACCGACCACTTAACCACCACTCCATTTTTCAAGGTGGTATTGCAGCGACTCGCATACTTACCAACGCAACAGCACACCCGCGTGGAGAGTGAAGGTGGCGTAGTGGTGGCAGGCGTGCGAGCAGTGTGTCTCTGTGGTAGAGTGCCAACCCTAACTGCGCCGTCACGTAAGCAAATACACGGCCAGTGAGAGTAGCGCACGGGCTTGGCAGTAACAAAACTTGCCACGGTAACACCTGAATGATCAAATACGGTATGAAAAATTACTGCTGTTGTTATTATTGTAACACTTTGGGCAGTCTGGCGTGCGAATTATCCCGGCACGTTCAGACTGTGTAAGTGCAGACAAGCCCTTCTTTACCTTACCAAGTGGAAATAACATATGAAATTTGCATACTACGTAACATTGAAAATTGTTAAAAAAAATATAGAAAGCAAAAGACATAGGTTTCAAATAGGAACCCACATACTCTACATGCTACATAAATGAGGATACACAGCAAAGACGTTGTAAATATGTGTGAATTTAATAATTGGTTTGTTTTTCATTAATTTGCCAAGAAGATGGAATAAACGTGTTCAGATAAACATTCAAAACTAATTTCAGGTAAGAATAGCTCTGAACAAACATTGAAAAGTGTGTGAAAAATTATGTGGCCTATGTGATACTAGCGCCCGTCGTGACGGTACTGAAATTAGTTTTACTTCACTCAAAACTGGGGAAAATCTTGAATAAAACTTGATAAATAATTATTCTAACTATCTTACTCTACTAGCTCACCTAGGCAAAAAACTGAATCTCAAGTTGTCCGTAGTTAAAAATTGGAGAACATCAGTGTTCACAAAAAAAATCTAACATGGCGGAAGGAACACGTTCCAAAAAAAATTTGTATAAACGCAATTGCTTTGCAAATTAATTTAGCAGCGGGATCAAAACGACGAAAATCTCGAAGGTCTTTAAGTTCTAGTTGATCGACAGTGACTAAGCACGACTTGATGGGCAGAAACCACTAGGTGAACAGCTTCCCTACAGTAAACTTACAGTGCTATAATACATAGCCGCTGGAGTTCCAGTTATCCTCACTGAATTGTTACGCGGGCGGTGACGGACAGGCCTTCTTCCACTTCAACACGGCATGCATCTTCGTCTGCTCCAGAACCAGACGGCCTGTAATTCAAGGGGCGAGCTCGACTGATTACTCATAAAAATCTAATTAAATTACGTAGGGCTCAGCTCACCCGAGCTGTCTGCCTAACGTCGTGTAACAAGATGGCTAACTTTCCCCTTCAAAAAACATACTTAAGAATATCCTCCACAACTGACCAATAACGAGAAGGCTGGTTAAACCCATTAATCGTGCCACTTAAAAACTGTTATAACGTCCAATAAAAACAGAGATATACGTGGCCTTCTATATGAAACATCCTTAACGCAAGAATGGAAAGATATATAAATATATGGCCAAAATAAAGTAGAGTTAAGAAAAAAATTGAAATCATCTGCTTAAACAAATTATATTTTCAAGAAAATAAATATCGATTGTCATTAAAAAATTACTTACATGTTAAAAATTATAACGGATAAACATAACAAAAAATGACATATTAAATATTCTGTTCAGGTCCAAAATGGGACGTTATAGTTTGGTGCATACATTAAGAATACTCATCAACACTATGACAAACAAACATGTTCCACCATAAATACAGAAAGGCTCTAAATGAAAAATAATTTATTAGAATAACAATTTAAAGTAAATTAAAAAAAAAACACATTCTTGATAAGAGATCGCGTTTTTTAAAGTTAGGCGAGTATGTTGGTAGTAAGAACAAAACTAATTATACGGAATCCATCATTCCTAAATATGAACTAGTGCAAATGCATTGCAAGCTCTAAAAATAGAATATCAAGTTATGGATTATGTATATGTATATTCAATATTTTGAAAATACTTGGTTTCTGGAAAATTATTTATTTTGTTCATTTTCAAATGTAATCATAGTTAAAATCTTCTGTGATGTGATGCGCTGGTATACATGTATAATTTATGGAGATGAGTCAATGTTTCAGCTCATGGTCTTCCTTTCAGTGCTACAAAACCTTTTGCAGCAACACTGAGCGTTGACGTCGTCTGATTCGACCTGGAAAGAAAAAATAATATACACAGTGTCATACCGACTTCACAAACAACTGTTATACATCAAACAAACAGAAGAAATAAAAATAAAGTTTGATAGAACAAAACTAATGGCTCAGGTAGTCGAAATAATATTTGATACTTTTTTAAGACCGGAAGTTTGTTGCAGACTTGGTCTTTTAAACTTGTTTTCGCAGTAATCCCACGAAACATTAAGTTACATTAATACTTCTCAAGATTACTTTCCATCAATAAGACCAGAAATTCTTTCGAATTATCCACAAGTTTTAAGTAGTTGTTGACGAAACAATTTCCATCGCTGCTTAGCTAAAGTTATAGTTCAAGGTGCATTTTGCAAAAAATTAAAAACCCTTTTTGTGTCTAAATATTTCTAGAAGAACTGCATTCACTTACTGTATAATTTCATTTTTTTAACATTGTAAGTAAGCCTACGGAAGTGTCTTGAAAATTAAATTTCAGTTAGGCCACTAAACGATTAGTTGAACTGCGCTTACGTTGGTTTCACAATATCTATAGCAGATTTCAAACCATTTATCCAAAAAATTTCGTTTTGTGCTAATGAGATTTTGTGTCCTCATCTTCGAGAAATGTACATTTTATATAAAAGTCATTTAGCCTAAAAAAAGGCAATATTTCAAGGCCTCCTTCTTACCCTGTGATGAATTTGGAGCCAACATTTGCTGCGACGACAACTGCAGTGTGTGGGATATCGCGGAGTGACTTGGAGAGGTCCACTGTTGCCGACACATTGCCCAAGTTCATTGCCACTATGTAGGTATCTTCGCCATCTAATGACCTAAAGGAGAAGTTTAAATTATTTTCCAAAATCGGATATTTTTGTGACGTAGAATAAGCTATTATTAAAAGGCAACATGGTAAGCAAAATATACAAAGTACTGAAATGGAAATAACATTACTCTGAAAGTATATGCAACCTACATAATTAATTTATTTAACGCTGTCACCATTAAAATATTTAATAGTCATAATACACGAAAGTGTTGCCTCATTATAAAATTATTGTAATCATAAGTAATGCTATTTTACAATCCCTTTTTATACCCCTAAATTTTACTTTCCTAATATTTGTCCCGTATAATTCTTATAAAACATTAAATGTCATTTTTTTTTTAAGTAGTTTGCAAATTTTTATAGTCACTTTATGTGCGCAAAGAAGGATGATAAGTGGAAATAATAGTGTTCAACATATTATTGCAAAATAACATTCCCTGAGAACAGAAAAATTTATTCACTTAAATACTTATGCACTCCATTTACCTGACAAAGGCGAATACGTCATTAGTTACTGCTGCAGTCTCCGTTTTCCCTCGTTGTATTGTTCTGGTACTCCTCAATTTCACCAATTGCTTATACACTTTGTAATGACTATCTTCGGCTTCTTGTTGTTTTAGGAGGTTTAACTGTTTATAGTTGGGGTTAACTGGCAGCCATGTTGTACTGTTTGTCGAGAAACCTGAGGAAAGCAAATTTAAATAACTTATAATCCTTATAGAACAACAACCAGAATCGGTATTTGCTCAGTGAACTTAGGGCTGGTGATGAAGAAAAATAAATGATTTACTGTTGTTTGTAGTATTTTATATACATTTAAGATAAATTAATATACTTTCAGGGAAATTCATAATACTGTTTATTTGCTATCCAAGAATAACTGTTTTTAAAGGGGAAAAGAATTTCATGCAGGGGCTGCGGTGGCTGAGCGGTTAGCCTGCTCGCCTTCCACCAAGGTGGACCTGGTTCAATCACCGGCCGGGCTACTCCCGAATTTTCGCTGGTCGACGGGTTTTCTCGGGGATCTCCCGTTTCCCCCACCCTTTAAATCTGGCGCTGCTACACGCTCACCTCAATCAACCTCATCGGCTCTCAAGACCTCGCTGTTAAGAGCCGTTCATCAAATCTCTTCACTAACTCACTTCACTCAATTTCACGTATTTTTTTTCTAGCAAATTAAAATTCTCGGAAATTGTTTTGAGAAAAGGGTGAATAGTTACGAAACTACAGTATAAACTCCATTACTTTTTTCGTATTTATCTAAAGATATGCAGTATATTGCAGCATCTGAAACTATGGTAAGAGATTTCATCAGACTAGCAGAAGTAAGAATCTGAAATATTAAAGAAAAGAAGAAGAATTTTTCTTACACGTGAACCATCATAATCTTAAAAACATCCAAAAACTTCATTAAGCCATAGTTAAAATCGTAGCGAAATATTTATGTGTAAGAGCAGCTGAATATTTTTTGTTTCCAGAAATGTGGTAAACATGCCGAGTGTTGCTGTTGGCTGGCGGTTTGTTTGGGACGATCTCGCTTCATCCCCCCTTACATTCCTTCACTAATCCATACCCTCCTCTTTGCATGCCGATGAAGACGTACGGACCATTACACTAAGTGGCACAAACACCTAGAATAACCGAAAAATAGAAGCATTTCCATAAAAATGTAGTGGTTAATAGGGACACTCAACAGTTACAAAGCCAATCAGGCCACGAATGACGATTTTTGTACCGCTCGTAGGATGAAACAGCAGAAGGCACGAAATAGAAATATCTGACACAGCAGCAAACCAACTGATAGTTTGACGACTAAAGAATTGCATGTCTATGACACATAGGTATTATCTTTAATTTTGAAATAATTTCTAACTTATTTACTTTATAACTTAATTCTGCACTATTTTTATTTACATTTAATTTAACTAAAAATTAATCTACAAATTATCCGAATATTTTGCAAGTTTTTAGACGTGCTGAATGACTCTGTAATGAAACACATAATTCCGTGTGCCACGATACAATGTTCAGTATAAGCTTCGGCGGAGGAAGCTTCCACGAGGCCTGCTATCCGAGCTTGCATGCAACCTGTCACACGATACATGCTGTAAAAGCGCGAGTATTTGTTTGCCTCTTACAATTTTAACTGGGGTTTCAGGAAGGAATTCACTCGCAGCTTCCACAGTGTTCCTTAATGTTCGGGATCATCTTTTTTTTCTTTAATTGAAATTTTTTGTTTTAGACGCAGGTGTTTGCCGTAATTTTCACGTAATGCTCAATATGATCAGAAAACCATATTTTCGCTGTTAATTTTTATTACAATTGCTGTTTACTTTATTATATTTTAACGGCCTTGTAGTTGTTTATAAAAAAACAAGCGATATTACAACTATCGTCATTGCCACACTCCACCATCCTCTCCCTGATTGGCTGAAATTTCAACCTTGTAGGAATCCTTCCGCTGGAAATTGCACACGACCGATTACGAAAACATCACTCGAAACGGCCAGCATTCGGCTAAGGTCTGCTCCTCATAAATCAGGGCCGGGTCAGGGACAAGCCCTTTCCAGGCGACTGAAGGCACTCTGAACCAACCAATACAATACAAATACATGCCGCGTGTTTACATTCAGGCACCTCTCAGGCTGTCAGGGCCGCGTGGACGACGTGTCAGGAACGTGTCAGGTAGCCATACCAGGAATTTACGAAAGTAGTTTTTCTTTACCTTTTCCCAAAATTTCGGAGTGGCAGGACGCTGCTTTGTTAAGGCTAGCATTTTAAACAAAATTTTAGGTTTAACATTCCCTTAATTTTTTTAATAATATGAAACCTGGTTTTGTTATTTGATAATACATGAAAATTATATTCCACAGAACATTTTCTTTCGTGGCACAATGTTACGTCACCGTTTGCAACACTTTCCAAAATTTGTGTTCACACAGATTTACGAACGGAATTTGTCATATTTTAAAAGCACCGCCTTTAGATATGGTTTATTATTATTGTTATTATTAAAAAAAAATACATTTGAAATGTATCCAATTATTTCAGTTTCTTTATGTCAAAACTGGCCGTTTAAAACTATTGAATTCCAGGCATGTAGTAAACTTTCAATATGACCCATCACGATGGGCATTAAGCGATCAACAATAATTCTTTTTAACACATATTACAGGCACGAAAGAGTTGTAGTGGAGGAAATAGCTCACCTCAAAGAAACTTCACGGCGTTGTTTAGGTGAAACGCCAAGCCTCTAAAAGGTAACTTTTATTCGCATGATTCTCCATTAAACGGCGACATTATAAAAAAGTCAAAAAATTTTGTTTCGTCACCCACAAAATAAGGGAACGATCCTATTCCACTGGCTTATATTTTTCAACCTCTTAGAAGTTCTGGTGCTAGTGCTATGATTTCTAAGCTGATATTGCTAGAATTTGAAAACATGTAATTATATTCGATGTGATAATACGAACACTACTTCACTTAACACCTCAATAGAGACTGCCCTACAATTTTGTGGCGTGGCCCGCCAGTTGTCATCCTGAACAGTAAGGCACCTGCTTGTACAGGCCGTATTAGAGTCGGTTTATGCCCGGGTCAGAGCCGGGCACCTTCAGGGCGATGTAAGGAACCCAGCCTTCACCCAGGCCTTATAAGCAGACGCCTCACTGTTCAGGATCACTACCGGGCCATGCACGAAATTTATTTAGCAGTGTGTATTCAGATGTCACGTACAGTTATGTTCATAGTTTCACATCGAATGTAAAATCATGTTTTAAGTGATATAAATAATGTCTTAGGAATCATAGCACCAGCACTAGAAGATGAGAAAGAGCGTAGAAGAGCTAAGACGTTTAAAAAAAAAAACGTGGGCTCACGGTACTTTGAAAAATAGGCTACTGGAAGGCGTATTTGTAACTTCGTTCCCGCATTTGATGCGTGACGAAACGAAATGTTATGAGTGTTTTAGAATGACGCTGTCAAGACTACAAATGATATCCTTGTTACTGAATCATGTGAATGAAAAATACCCTTAGAGGCGTGACATTTCACCAAAACAGCGCCTATAAGTTTGTTTGAGGTACAACTCTTCCGTGCTTGTAATATGTGTTAAACAGAATTATTTTTGATCTTTTAATGCCCATTGTGATGGGCTACATTGAAAGATTTACCGTCGTCATGCGGTATAACACATACGCCGTGCCTGAAATTCTATAGTTTCAAGCTCCCAGTTTTGGCAGGAAAAAAACTGAAATATTTGTATACATTGCTTTTCATTTCCCCACTATAAATACGGCGCACAAAATTCTTTATACAATGATTTTTAACACTATCATTTTTTGTAAAAAAAAAAAACAACCATATAAAACGCGACGTCTTGAAAACATGACAAACGTGCATTTACACATATATCTAAACAAAAAAATTTGCGTAGTGTTGTAACTGGTGACGTAACATGAACCAAGAAAGTAAATGTTCTGTAAAATATAATTTACATGTTTTCGCACATAACAGAAGAAGTTAGGGGAAATCACATCTGACATTTTGTGTGCATTTCTAAACTCAAGAATGTAGCATCACGCCGCTCCGAAATTTCTTGAAGCACTGAACAGGTTCAGGGCTGGTTCCGGGAAGTAAACAAAACTACTTTCGTAAATTTATGGTCCGGTGCCCTGAAACGGCCTTGACACGTCCTTGACACAGCTTTGACAGCTGCCGTAATTCAAACACGTGCATTTATTGGTATAGTCAATTTAGAGTACCTTCCAAATTTTCTGAAGCTCTGCTAAAATCCTACTTTTAGGATGTTCCTCCGCCTCATGCAAATATTAACCCCTACAAAATTGCACCAAAGGGACATTGGACCGCATTCCTGCGCACTCGGTGTAGTAATATTTTGCTTAAGAACTATTTATTACAAGGTATTTCCAACACATTAATTTTATCACTGTTTTTATTCATATTAATTATAAATAAAATATAAAAATAAAATGTAAATAAAATTGCCATGTAACCAAAATTAAGGTAATGTTTTTGTTATTTTATGATAACATACATCCAAAACGCTTGTGATACATAACATAATTAGGAAACAACCAAACACGTCATTCATGGTGTAATTATTAAAAGGTTTGATTCAAAAAGTGTGAAGATAACGTGAATAGACTATATTGTGTTACATTGTTGGTTCAAAGGCGCCGTCAGTCGCCTGATATGTGGGGCCAGACTTTAAATCTTTCATAGAACAACCAATACCAGCGGACGTAAAAGCTTGCACAGAGTCTACCTCTGCAATGGCCAAACACACGAGGAAACTACAAGACGTAGTTTTGATGCACTTTAGGAGACCGTGCTGACCTGCGCTGGTCGTGTTGTCCCACTGGAAGGGCGTTCTCTGCGGGTCGCGGCTGAAGAGTTGGTACCTCTGCGGGCCGGCGTACAGACCGTCAGGGTCCACAGTCTGGTTCCAGCTGACGAACGTGTCTTCCATGCCGATCTCCTCGCCGTTGTAGGTGACGGCAGTTCCCGGCAGGAGCAGCACCAGTGCATTCATGGCATCCACCAGCTCTCGGCCGACGCGCGACGCCACCCTGTGTTGGTCGTGGTTGCCGATCTGCAGCGGGATCACGCGATAAGTTAATCTTTTTTTATATTTACCAGTGGTGTAACCAGAAATATCTCAAGGGGTCGGGGGGTTGGGGGTCTACGCTGACTTAAGATAAGGGAGGGACGTTACATCACAGCTAGCGGTGCTGACGCACGTGTTAAATTATGACAAATACTAAGAGAAAAAAATACTTAAAAATATAAAAAACCACATTATATATTTTATGGCAGTTATGTATTTTTATCACAATAATAATTGACGATAATCTTTGGGGTAAAGTAAGGTTACAACCCCTGTATCCCCCCCCCCTTCTATGCCTCTTAGTCTGACCATGATAAGTTTATCTCGGACACAATCTGTTCAGTAATGGCTTAAAGTATATACGATTATTTTATCAGATATAAGCGTTTACATATGAACAAATAAATATAAATACCTACAGCCAGGCAAGTTAACCATTGTCAGTACTGTACTACCAACTTTTTTTTTGACTTGTGCATTCCTACCCCATAAAAAGTACTGATCCCACAAAAATTCAATAAAATAATTTGTATTGTATTTTACAATATTAGAAAATTTATTTTTACAGTTTATATATTATCCACGTTTTATAATGTTTCTGGACATTTGTGAGAAGAAAGTGACAATTAATATTTAATTCATACGCATACTGACCATAGTACAGATTTTTATATATGCAATATGAATATTGTTTTTAACCTTCAAACAAGCAGTTGTGCGAGATTTGCCTAGAGCATTAGAAATATTACTAAGAAAAACAATTTCAGGTACGACACTATTCTTGATGGCCTATCCACGAGTGTATTTCTGGCAAGCAGCAAGTGAGTGCCAGGTTCTGTTTATTTCAACAATATTTCACACACATACTGCACATTTATTTTCAAATAATTAGCTTCAGCGTAACCTAATTTGATTGTCTGAACGTTTCAAAAGTACCAGATTTAATGGAACTGACTCGTAAACTTATAATATAGTCAATTGAAATACGGACGTAGGTCCTTATAATATCAGAAAAGAATGTAGGTTCTCAAGAAGATGACCAGAGTAGCAAGATTTTAAGAAAATCAGTTCCAACTATTGTTTGTTATATTTTTCTTTTAAGAATTCAGAATTAACTTCTATTCATAGTGTAGAGATACCTGAGCACCGAGAAGTTTTTTAAGGAAAGATTTTGGCATTATTTGATTGTAACTGATCAAATATTGAGATAAATTAAAATTAATCAAGGATATGGTGAACTGAATCAACACCATAATTTAACTAGATCAGTGAACTGATAATTATTTATAAAAAAAGTGACTTTCACAGTTCGATGTATACTAGCTGAACTTTTTGTTAGTAATGTCACACGAAAACTACAAATATCTGATATTCATATTCATATTTCATGGTTTTTAAAAATAACATTTGAATAAAATTAGCAAACCTGTAAAATACATTGTACAAGAATCTTACACTAATGATAAATTAGTATATATACGTAACTTTCTTTGTTGTATAAGATGTACAACGTTTTTAACTGTGCATCATTTTAGTAAAATTTCTACTATTTGTTTGAACAATAAATACATATTATATTTGCAAACAATAATATGTTTGTGAAGTTGTGAGTAGCTGAAGTTGAACTCCACATAGCGTTTGTTCCTTCTTTTATGCAGTTAAGTCGAGCACATCGACTGCTATGTAAACTTTGGAACACTCATACCCTAAATAATTCACACATAGCTATGTGCAATTCTTGAAACATTATGCGTATGTAAAATTGAAGGTTTTTAAATGTATGCCCAGAATGTTTTTTAAAATTTTTTTTAGCATTTCTCGGTGTTAAGGAAGAAAACATTAATTAAGAGTCGAAATAGTGTGAATAAATTATAAAACAAAGTTAAAGCGTGTTTTAAAACCCTTGCATCAATGTTTGAATTCCATTTTGCTTGCGATACCTTTACTAATCTTATAACACTGTTATGAAAATTCTGTAATTTTTATCCGCATCTCAAATACGTTCTTAAAATTATTTAAATGTAAAAATTATTGTAATTAATATTTTATATCCTTGGTGTTTACATTTCACCGCTATACACGTTAATATATGTTTCTTAATATTGATACGATGCTGAAAATCGTCGATGTTTGAGTATTATTTCGCTTAACGGTTATCAGTAACATTGGTTTTGAAAGTTTTTGCAATTAATTATAGTAATTAGACATATTATATATATTCGATAACGTCAGGACAATTAATCAATTCAAAGTAACTTGCCAAACATTTTATATCGACAAATAGTTTGCTTAAGGGTTTTTAATATTCACATATTTTTGGAGTAAAAATTCTGCATTGAAATAAATAGTTAAAAATTTTACTAATCAATATTACTTATGTAAAATCACAAAACAAGTATTCTAATAAAGTTATATGAAAAGCATAACAATTAAGGATTGCTTTATTTTCACAATTATTCGGCAAAATAATTTTATAAACGAAGTACCGTTAATTAAGTAATTTAATTAACTCGTACATTCTCCCCCTCTTATAAGTAGAGCCAAAAGTAGGGCGTTACAAAAATATGTAACAGTTATAAAAGTTATGTACTGCACAAGTATTTAACAGCTTATGCCGAAGGATATTCAGAATTTCACATTTATATTATTTTTAATTATCACACTATTTAATTTCTAACAATTGGTTATGGTTATTGTTTTACTAAAAAACTAATGAACAGTTTTCATTAAAAAAATTTAGGTATCTGCAAGATTGCAAGTCTGACACGTAGTAACTCACGACATTTGATAGCGAAATACTTAAAAACAATTGTAAACATGCAGGGGTTCTTGTTACCCGACTTCCGCAGAGATAACATGTATAATTGACCAAATATGTACTCACCACCCAGTTGGGCCAATCACCATTTGGGATATTGTTAAGCCACAAACTAGTGATGTTGTTGTAGTCAACAGCATTGGATGTATTTTTAATGTACTGGATAANGGGATATTGTTAAGCCACAAACTAGTGATGTTGTTGTAGTCAACAGCATTGGATGTATTTTTAATGTACTGGATAAGAAAGAAATTAAAAGTACAATGTGCTCCTGGACGATCTTTCGTACCGTAGTACTTGAAGATAATACTGAGGTTTGCGTAAGCCTCAGTGAACATGGCCCTGAAACAGTTCACAATACATAACAATTTTTTTTATTGTTCTCAACGATTTATCTGGAAAGCAACAGAAAATTTAGTAGTTGTGCATAAAATAATTTAAAAACAACTTAACAAGTATGCAGCTATAATTTAACAAAATGCAAATGCCAAAATTGATTTAAAGTGAAAACAGTTTCCATTACTATGCCATGTTTGCTTTCTTTACATTTAATTGTGTGGTTATTCGTATCACGCAGGCTTGGTACCAATTTTCTTAAAGAGCTTCCCGAATACCAACAAACTTGAATGTACGAGGAAATACTAAAAAATATTGATAACTGCCTTCACATTTAATTACAATTTATGATGCGCTGAAGAATATTTATAGTTCGAAGAACAATTAATTTCAGGGAAAAAATAGTCAAAGACGAGAAAATATATAGTCTTCCATCTTACATTAAGTAAAAAAAATTAAAGGGTTAAGAAATTAAGGATGCTTACCTTGTTGCACCATCCTTTCTTTTGTATTCGTCCAAAACTTCTCTCCACTGCTGAATCATATCGAAAGTTCCTGGCTGGTTCTGGGTGTAGATGTGGTCTAGGTACTTTGCATCAGTTGGCTCAGCGCTGGGATCTCCGGAGAGTGGTTCGTCCCGCAACAATTCATCTTCAAACAGACTTGGAACAGTATCCACTCGGAACCCATTTATACCTTGGTCCAACCAGTATCTCATCACATTCTGTAAAAATCAGACAAAAATATTCTTGAAAAAAAAAAAAAAAAAAAA
>NQII01010766.1:0-15714 GCA_002778355.1 Clitarchus hookeri
GAGCTGGGTATTGACGTCTCGTTGATAGCTATATCATTAGAGATGCAACAAGAAACAAATGCAATACTAGTGAGACAGTTGCGAACACACACGCACCTCACACGTGACTCGCGAACAGAACGCCTCGTAACGCAAGATGTCCTGCAACCGACTGCGTCACGGAGGTAGGACTCGCAACATCAACTTCGATAGCAATCAGTCTAAAGTTAGACTGTTACACTCGGATTGTCAACTCCAAACGTTTAGAGGGAAAACCGTTTTGAAAACAAGTGCGAGTCACTTATATCATGCTAGTTTTCATGGCTTACAGTAACACTTCTTGTGTGCAGAATTTGGTGGGAATATCTTGACCAGTTCCCGAGACATGACATAAAAACTTTAGTTTCTCGTTTGGTGCTATCGCACAAAACCACACAAAACAGGCACTGTATAGGCCTATATGATGCTTTTAATAGTTACTGAAATGGGTCAATTGTTTAATTAATACAGTAAACTTATCTAAATTTTCTAAATAAAGCCAGGCACACTTTAGACATCGCCTACTGTCGCACTACAAGTGTGAAAACTAGTGGTGGGAACAGGTTGATTGGTTCCGGACATATGACAAAAATAACTCAATTTTCTCACGTGGTGGTATCTTCATTACTGGAGGGAAAAAGGTGATTCATTGGCAGATTTTATGTTTGCCATAGTTACCGTTACATATTAAGTCATTTCACATTGTCTCTGACATGTAGCATACTGACATAAAATATTTACATTGCTGTAATTGAGAAAATATGTGACTACCTTCCTAAGTCATATAAATTTAGATGAACTACTGAAGTATGCATTGTCTCCTGAATTTGGTGGGTGTCAGTTAATATTTTCCGGAGATGGGACACGAAAACTTAATTTTTTATGTAGTAATATTTTAAAAAATGGTGGACAAATAAGTTTATGTATTCGCTCATTTGATGATTGCACAGATACTGTAAGCAAGCAAAGTTAGTTTGAAATTTGTAAGATGGTTTATATGGGCGCTATTTTGAAAATAAGCTCCTGGCTCTATTAACACATAACCTATATGGTCTAGAAAGTTATTACTTGTTTACCAAATTTAGAGGGAATTGTTTGTTTGATTTCCGAGATCTGACAAAGCTACAGTTATTCGTGTGAACTATCGTACAAAATGAGGGACAAATATGACTCTAGGTAGACAAATTTGATGATTGTAATTTATACTGCTAGCATACAAAGTTAAGTTGGAATTTGTTATATGGTTTCACAGATAGGGCATGCCATTCTAAATTCTTTAAACTGCTGTAATTTTGAAAATAATAGTATCACCCAGTAAAACATGTCAGTTTACACGACCTACGGTAGGATTACTTGAGTGCGACATTACTTAGAAAGGTTGATTGTTTCCACGCGATATAACAAAACTTAATTTTTCATGTCGCGCCATCTTACAAAAAGTCATACATTATTTGAAAAAATCATTTTAGTATAGCAAATTCAGTCGGAATTGGACAAACAGTATGGCAGATATTGCAGATAAATATAAAATATTAGTATAGGCGAAATTTTAAAAATAAGTGTCTTAAACATTTAAATTGCAAATATGAACATGGCCTATAATAGTAGTACTTGTATGCGGAATTTTGTAGGAATTGGTTGTGTAGTTACCGAGGTATAACATAAAAACTTTATTTTTCATGTTGCACTCTCTTTCTAAATGGTAGGTTAATATTATTATATACTGTTCAATGCTCTATTAGCGTACAACATTAGGGTTAAATATATTGAATGGTTAAAGGGTTATATAAATACGTCAAAAAGGTCAAAAGGTTAAATAATGTAAAGACTTTAATTTTTAAATTTACGCTATCTTCCAAAATGGCTGACCAAAAACATTATCGGTTTCTAAATCCAATGCTTTCATCATGGACTGTCAACTTACCAACTTTGGTTTAAATCTGTGAAATGGATCCCGAGATGCTACGTAGGAGCTTTATTTCTTCAGTATGCACAATCTTACAAAATGAAGGACCAATATAATTATATGTTTCTTAATTGAATGCTTACGTCATGCACTGCCAACATAACAAATTTGGTTTTCATCGACTAATGGTTCGCGAGATATAATGGAAAAGTTTTATTTTTTCAATTTATGTTTACTACCAAAAAGTGGCAAATTTTTGTAATTATTGCTTCCTAAATGCAATGTTTATATAATGCACGTTCAATGTCCAGAATGTAGTTTAAATTGGATAAATGGTTCCCGAGATATAATATAGAGGCATAAATATTGAAATTGTCTAAATATTAAAATAAGTATCTGGCGTGGTTGAAAATAAAAGTCTGACGTTCTTACCAAATATTACATCTGGACGTAGTTTAGTTAATATTCGGTTATTGGATTTATAAGTTATTAAGGGGGAACTTACATTCCAGACAGACAACTAGGTGATTGCATATGCCTATCTTTCCTTCAGGACGTGGACTAAAAATAGAAGCAACGCAGCCATAAAAAATTTACTCCCCATTTTTAGAGCCGGTTTCACAGCTCAACTGTTTCAGCTTGCACTTGGTGCCATCGTGCAGCCTACCACGCCTTTTTATTTCTCCTTTCTACTTGCACACCATAGTAGGACGTATGACGATTCCTTCTAAGGGGTTCTGGAAGACCCACAGAGCTGACGACCTCGAAAGCCTCTAAAGTCTCATTGTTAAGGCGGTCACCTAGTGAAGGGTGTGTTCGTCTGAGTGAAGTCTATGGAGCGGTAAGGACGTCGCCGACCTGGCATATATACGGCAGCCTCGCCTCTACGGCGTAAGCCGCTCAACTGGCCTGCGGTATTTCTGTCGGTGACTCGACTGAACGTCTCTTTAAGCGGCGACGCTGTGACGTTATTGTACGCGACTCTGTAGCAATGTCCAGTGCACGTATCTATCGTAGTTTCTCATGCACCCGGTTCGTATATCTCGAGATACAGCGGTGTGAAAACGCCGATCTTAGGTATGTGGGAGGGCAAGAAAATTACGTTTCAAACGTACGTAATGCCTTGACAGCACCATTCCGTCATCGCCAGGAATGTACTTCATTGTCGTAGGTATATCTGCCGGGCGAACGTTTAATAGTTTTCTTCCTTCACAAAACGTATTTATACAACGCGCTGCAAAGAAACTCAACCGCCTCGTAGGCGAGCACCTAAAGATGCGATTGGACAAAGTCTCATTTTAAAATATGAAAACCAAACTCTGTTTATCCTCATGTCCATTCCGCTTCGCATTCTGGAGAATAGTAATTTGCAAAAAAAAAAGAAAAAAAAAATTACATAAAGTTTTGGGATTTATGCTGCACGGGTACGCATGGAGGGTAAAAAACCAGCCGATATTCTGATAGTAGTCCCTTCCAAACCAACGGGACACCGACTTGTTGTTTAAACGTTTTCGAACCGTGCCGGAGGGTCAGCTGGAACCGTCGTCGGTCCGGTGTTCTGAATGCAAGACCACGACTCCTTAGTACCACCGCCACCCGTGATAGCGAAGTCGCATGCTTCGACGAGCACCACGCGACTCTAATGCCAACAAGACAACCCCATCTCCAGTGTGACTGCTTGAATGTACAGCTCGACCCTTAGAGAACTAGTTTCTGAGGCGGTGGACAGGAGACGCAGGATGCCGACGAGAAGTACAGACATTACGTTCAACCACGGAAAAGTATGGAAATGATAATTTCATGAATTTAATCTTGTCAAGTGGCAAATAATTGTTCTTTTGTGAGATGTAGATTTTCCGTTATTTAATATTACAACGTTTCACACCATGTTTGCTGTGCTGGACGACACGACAAAATGTTGAAATCGTTTCTCATCCAAAACTGTCGGTCGTGCAGCAGTTTTCGTCGTGCTGATGTCGGACACGTCTTGTATTTGATTGGCCGTTTCGGTTTTAATTGTCGTGTCTGACGTGTTATGTGGTGATTGTCGGGGTACGTGATTCAAGTATAAATATGAATTTAAAAAAAAAAGAACAGTATTTATGTAAACACACATGTGTGTAGCTGTGTATATATAGAAATATACATATATATATATATATACACTCAGAATGATTCTCAATTAGACAGAAAAAGTTTGGGGGTTGATTCCTGAGAAGATATGTCGAAAACGTTTATACGGTTATAGCCTGCAACTATTATTTAGGGCAGTGCATCTTCTCGAAAGTTATACGGTGGAATAAGTTTATTTACAATAAATCGAGATCTATTGCAAGCGGGACAATGCGGGCCTGTATTCTGTGTTATTATACGAGCTTATGCAGGTATGAAACTATTCACCACCGACACCAACTCACATCATAGCAAAAACTGGGGAGTTGCCACCCTGTAAATTAGGTGTTCGTAACGAATTAATGCAGAAGTGTACGCCGATAATATATCAGTATCTTCTGCAAGAAACTGTTATTATCAAGTATGCCATTTCGACTCTCCTGGTGAAAGCACAGGTAATAACAAACAGAGATGCGGACAAACACAACTTTTTGTAGAACTATTCAAAAAAAGAAAGCGGCTTCTGCAATTTCATGCTTTGTTCTTAGAAAATGTTGAAATTATACACGACTATGTACTTTCGACACCATCGCTTTTAACACAATGGAGAACAAGGTACCACTACTCAAGTGTAAACTGCATTTCGATTTAATAAATTGGCAAGGCAAAGGCAACAAAAATGCTCCTTCGTTGCAGCGCCCTTGGTTATGTAGTTTTCGAGATAACATCACACAAAGCTTAAGCCATGCATGAGAATTGGCCGGCATTTTCAAGCACCCCTTCAGACTTGTGAGCTGTTATCTCGAAAACGACGTGGCCAAGGGCGCTAAGTACAACAAAGGAGTCTTCATGTTGCCTTTAGCACGCAGAACTATCACCAGCGTACACATCTGCAGTAATTCGTTACGGACACCTAATTTACTGCACACAAAAGGGCGTTATCCCATGTTCTTATTATGACGGGGGTTGCTGTCAGTGATTAATAATTTAATTCCATAAAAAACTCACACAATAACACACAGTGTACACCCGCATCGTTCTACTTAAAACAGATTTTGATTTATTATGAATAAACTCATTCCACGGTAGCACTTTCACACTCAGGAATGATTTTAGGCTGTAAGTCATATACATGTTTTCGACATAGGTATCTTGTCGTTGGGAATCACCATTCCTGAGTTTTTCGGTGAAATTGAGAATCGCTGTGTGTGCATATCTAAATACATGCACGTATATATCTGTAAGTGTGTGTGAAAGAGAGAGAGAAAGAGAGAGAGAGAGAGAAATAAAGAGATCCTGAGAAGTAAGGTGGAGACAGCAGTGATTGAATGCAGTGGTAGAGGAAACAGGAAGTAGCCCTGACGAAACCCACCAGCTCAGTGGCAACGTACGCCATGCTTCCCACGCGTGAAAATCCGGTTCGCCGAGGTACAAGGCGGGCACTCTAGCCACCGAACCTCCGCGGATCCCTCGTTTTTACTCGGCAAGTCACGTGACATGACGTCGGCGGGCGGCTCTCGCACGCTGCGGCGTTTAATTGGAATGTAATTGGTTCGTGGGTCGGCGGCAGATGGCGACACATACTGGCGTCACCCACCTGAATGCCTCCCCAGGGGGGTAGGGGGATGAAACACTTCTTGCTGGATATCCCCCGGCAGCGTACATCGCGGTGTGCGAAGGCCCCGCAATTTTTACCGGGCGTTGCCCTAGGCACAGTCCGGACGTTCGGAATTAATCAGTATCCGTAATTTGGAAGCCTTCCTCCACCCCCCCGGCCTTCTCCCTATCCGCAAAACGCGGAGACTTGTAATCACCGTAATGCAAATGCAATTACTTTATTTCGCTGGCGCGGGTTGTTGGCG
Source organism: Clitarchus hookeri (assembly GCA_002778355.1). Taxonomy (NCBI): domain Eukaryota; kingdom Metazoa; phylum Arthropoda; class Insecta; order Phasmatodea; family Phasmatidae; genus Clitarchus; species Clitarchus hookeri. The sequence goes on from NQII01010766.1 coordinate 5,899, forward strand.
GCGTGGGAAGGCGGACGCGCGCACACACGCACGCACCCACACGCACTGCTCGCTGGAAGACATGTGTTGTGTGCTGCTCTGATTCGTCGGAGTTCGCGCCGAAGCCACCCTGGGTTTGCAAGCTCTCCGCAGTGTTCTCGCTTGATACATTCCTGCGCCACTTTCCTCGCCGAGTTCATTAGATCAATTCCTGCCTTATGAAGTTGTCGAGCCATGTTGCAAGCACATTAGGCGAATTTCTCTGCTATATATGAAATAGTTTCCAAACGAACTATAAATAGAATGAGAATATAAAAAAAAAGGAACATTAACATCTTGCGTACGAAGTTTCTGAAATTCCACGTCCTTGAATTATTTACTGTAATTTAGTGGAATGATACTAGAATAATATTTTCTTTTCCCAAAATAATTTTTCGGGCAATTTGCTGTTGCGGAACAAACCTCAAAACCAATAATATAAAATTGTCCGTCTCTATTATTACCAATATGAACACGTGTTTTATATTTGTTGACTGTAATCATCACAATTATTAAAGCAACTAACTGCAGTATACGGAGAAACGAAAGCAATTCGCAGTTTGAAAACTGACGGTAAATAAAGTTTTGGCAATGCACGAAAACACCAAACATTAAATGAAGAAAAGGATTCGAACTAATTTTATTTAAATAATGTTTCTTTTAGTTACTGTATTTTTGAATTAAAAAAACAATCGCATATTGCAAGAGTTGATACAATACGTAGTTTCTGAGAAATATCGTAGACTAATAAAAATAATATATAGAAACCACAAAATCACACACATACAATAATAATCGTCTTAAAAAGTCTAAAATTTTATTTCGTAATACAATATAACAACACAATTAAAAAAAAACCAATTTAACCTAATTTTATTTTCATAAAATTTCACGTTAATTTTTTGTCTTTAAATGTTATAAATTTATATATAATAGAGTTGTAGATAGCATTAATTTATAAATTAAAAGCAATTATTTTGGCATATTTACTGATTTTGTGGTAAAAATCGCTACTTCTGCGCAAAAGTTAGGAATTTTAAAATGAAAACAATATACTGATATAAATTGTCGTTGTATATTATAGCTTCTAAAGTTCAGGTATGTTGTAAATAAGTCCACCCCCGTGACGAGGCAGAGGAATAGCACGGAAGTAGAACTGCAGCAGGGCTTCAGGAAAGTTGGAAGAAACCGAGAATTGACTATAGCATACGCGCGGCAAGGACGTGCAGTAGGAGACGGCGAGGAGTTGGATTACCTTATCAAGATAAATCACTGTGACTGGCCGCGAAGGCGCCAAGGCGACAAGGTAGGTTGGGCCAAGGAGCGTGGAAGGAGGTACTTCTAGCTCAGACCTCGAGTCTTGTCTGCTGTCCGGATTGGAGGCCAGAAACGATTACTTGTTGCCAACCACGCAGCATTAGCCCTGTTTCTTCGTAATTTAACAATTTTTTTTTGTTACATGTGGAATTGAAGAAAACGCAACGGGCTTACTCCAGTATATTAAATTATCATTATATTTTAATTTTTTAAAAATTTTAAAGGACACTGTCTTTTTCCTGCGGCATATGTTCGGTAGCTACATACATACTTATGATTGGCAGATAAAAATGTAAATTATTGGTGTATTGTAAACAATAATAAACAACTGTGATGTTTTAAAGGAAAGGTTAATACATATTTAAGGAACCAGGAGTCTGTAAGAGTATTTGCTGGGACGGTAAACATTTTCAGTTTTATTTTGTGGTTGGAATTTTTGTAACGAAGCACTCAAAATCTTTTTACACTCGTATTTTCGAGAACACTAATGTGTGCACAATTTAAATAAAAAATGTATTCCTTGCACAGCAAACGTACTTGAATACCGGTAACAGATCTTCTGTAGCGACTTTGGAAAGCACGAAATGAAATGACTGGTGGTAACGGCCAAGCAAGTTTAAAAAGCAGGAATGCCACCCACAACATACCAAACCACAACACCATCCTACTAATATTATAAATGCGAAAGTCTCTGTGTGTGTATGTGTATTACCACTCAGTTCCATAACGGCTGAACGGAATTTGATGAAATTAGGTATGTAGGTACTTTAGGTCCAGCAAATCAGTACTGGCGAGCTTCTAATTAAAAAAGGAAACTTGAGCAGAAAGAGAAACAGTAAAAACTAGTCATACAAAGAAGTGCTGACCAAAATAATTTTCAAGCTTCCCCACGATGAATAGATAGTGTGTCTATTATTGGTACGCAGTTTAATATTTCCTTATATTAAAGTAACTTATTTCATAAATATACACATAATAATATTAGTAGGACAGGATTTTTTAAAACAACGAAAGCCAGTTTTCGCAGCAGAAGCAATTTAAAACAAGTTAGGCTATGTTTCCTAACTGGCAAAATTGCTCTACATTCCACCTGCTGAGGGTTCTGTGTTTGGTTGAATGACGGAGGTGACTGGCTCACGAATGGTGTAGTCCTAGCCACCAGACTCACTGCATTTTGCCGTTCTGGAACGCGAGATGAAAATTACTGCCTGAGCAGGAGTTGAATCAACGGGTGACATGTCACTTGGTATAATAATCTTAGAGTCCAATAAACTTTATCAATCGTTCTCTGCAAATTTTCTTGCAATTGGAATGCTAGTAAGTGAACAGAAACTACTGCAAACCTTGCAAGCGAGTAATATCAACAACAACCTAAAGCTGTGGGTATCTCGAGAAAAACGCATTACTTATGACAGGTAAATCTCTGCCGCTGTGCCTTATATGACAAATATATACAGATGTCCATTATTAACGGTGCCGTTTGCAGTAAAAGTTCTGTCGTACTCCAATACTCTATGCAAGCAGTACATCTATACTTGCGTGATGCTGTTGTGCACGTGCGTGAGGAGTTGAAACTTGCTCTGAAGATTTCNTGTTTGCAGTAAACGTTCTCTCGTACTCCAAAACTCTACGCAAGCAGTACATCTATACTTGCGTGATGCGGTTGTGCACGTGCGTGAGGAGTTGAAACTTGCTCTGAAGATTTCTTTTCTCTCAGGGTTTTCCTTCGCAGTAGGGANGTTGTGCACGTGCGTGAGGAGTTGAAACTTGCTCTGAAGATTTCTTTTCTCTCAGGGTTTTCCTTCGCAGTAGGGATGTATTGGTTAAGTTGGCGCCACTGGATTGAGGCATAACGTAAAGTTGAGATAGACATTCGTCCAGCGACGGCTTACACATTGCCAGCAGAAGTGTCATAATCACGCTCACGTTCGTCTCATTTATATTTTCCAAACTACATTTCTTCGTCAAGAAAATACTTTCCTTGACTTGAATATATCTAACTTTCATTAAAACACAACCAGATGAAGTGTGTGATATAATTCTAAAGATTGTATTTATGCAAACGGTACGCTAAATTACAATCATTTTCAACAAAGAATTGACCACCTTTAGAGGTGCCATTGTAGAGGCACGTAAGTCGGTACAGAAAACATCAAAATATAGTGCCACACCAAGCATGCAGTATTGCAGAGGACAAACACTGGCAGGATGCACTTAGCATTATGCTGGACCACCCGTAGCTCGGAGAGAGGCGGCGATACGGTCGGCCAAGAAAGCATACAGACGTCAGATGTTCTCCTGAGGAAGATCCTGTCACAACTGGTGCAACTGACCCTCCAGGTCCGCCGTAGTTGCCACTGGCCGAAGTTGCAGTCCAATCTGGTTCCAAACGTTCTCGACGAGCGGGAGGTCTAAGGGCTTTGATGGCCAGGGAAGCATGTTGACATCACGAAGGCAGGCCATAGATACCGGTGCTATGTGAGACTGGGCATTATCCTGCTGAAGAATGGTGTTGTCAAGCTGCACCAGGAAGAGTTTCTCCAATCGCCACCAGCGAAGNACTGGGCATTATCCTGCTGAAGAATGGTGTTGTCAAGCTGCACCAGGAAGAGTTTCTCCAATCGCCACCAGCGAAGTGCGGGTATCGTAGGAGATGGAACCTCGCACAATGACACCTCTCGTTGGGGCGGTGTGACGCTCTTCAATGAAGCATGGATCATGGCGCTGGACAGGACCTTTTCCAGACTCAAATTCGGCGGTCGTCTGTATCCAGGAAGAATCACTGAATACCACTCGTCGCCAATACGCAAGCTGCCATGCTGCCCGTTCCCGGCGGAAGGTCACACGTGCTCGCNATGCGGGTATCGTAGGAGATGGAACCTCGCACAATGACACCTCTCGTTGGGGCGGTGTGACGCTCTTCAATGAAGCATGGATGATGGCGCTGGACAGGACCTTTTCGAGACTCAAATTCGGCGGTCGTCTGTATCCAGGAAAAATCACTGAATACCACTCGTCGCCAATACGCAAGCTGCCATGCTGCCCGTTCCCGGCGGAAGGTCACACGTGCTCGCCGATGCTCAGGTCGTAATCGTAGACTTCGTAAGAGACGCCACGACGACAGATCCCGCTCTTCCGGCCACCTGGATATGGTACTGGCGGACACAGCTTCCGTGACATGTCCCTGGATGGTGGGCAACGACGCCCGTGGAGTGCTTACATACACCCTGTCGCGCGATGAAATGATCCTCCCTGCTGGCGGTCCGCCGGGGTCAACCCGAGCCTTCTAGACGGGTGTGTGTACCTTCCTGTACCCACTGCGTCCAACACCAACTCACAGAGTAGGCAGAACGGGTCAAGTGGCGAGCAATGTGCAGGAACATCCAAGCTTCCTCTCGGAGACCGACGATGTGGCCTCTATCGAGCTAATTCAGATGAGCAGAGCGTGCTACGTGTTCACTCAACTTGACTCTGCGGCTCGAACTACTTACACTACTACTAAGGCCTGCCTTACATAGTGTCTTGCAGCTACGAACAATGAAGTTACACATCTGCCCACTAGTGGCGCATCCGCGAAAGCAAACCGAATTAATCGCAAGTGGGACACATGTTACGCTATGACGATACTGTGTGGCAACCTTCGTTGTATTCGCGCCATTCATTAATGATGATCATTTTTTTTGTAAATGAGTGTATAATATAGGAAGTAGTGTTGGCAAACATATCGTTGGGTTGTGACTCAGTAAGTTGTTTACAACGCAGCTGGGGTGAGCTCTCTACGCACATGTTGTGGCACCCACGGTGTATCGGGCGGTTTGGTATTGCCAACCTGTTAGATACAGCGACTGTTGGTCCTGAAGTGAAGGCACGAATTCATCATTAACGGCGGGAGTTTTTTTCATTAGGACACTGTGCGAATTTATGTAATATTTATACGTGCTGATTTGACGCTTCATCGTCACGAAAATGAAGGTAAAATGAGGGCTGCTAACCATATATTTGCCTTGATATAATATTTCTTTGTAGTTATTTGCTGAGTTTCATGTAACCTTCCTATTTGCTTTAAGTATACACTCTAAAAAAATCCCTTCACAGTTTCCTGTATGTCAAAGAAAACAATTTCTTTGAGGCTGTTATGTTTATAATAATACAATATCATTATTACTCAAAAACAAGTAACAGAAACATCGGTTTGCTATTAATACATGTTTACTTTATACGTTTTTGTTTTGTGGAATTATTACCTTCCTTTATAGCAAAGAAATAAACGTTCCTTAATTACTTTTGACTACCTGTAAGTAGTAATTTGAATACAATAAAACGAGTGGTCATTTTGAGAAACGCTTTAGATTAGTAACCCAGGAGATGAGTGTTCGATTCTCGGATTCAGCCCAGTTATTATTAATATTTTAGTGAGTGACATTTTGAAAGGTTAGTTACTTCTCTCTAATTTACTGATCACTGTGGTTTTTCAGAGAACAAATTTTATTTGCAGTGTAACTGACATTACCACAAAGACGTCTGCTGAACTAGTATAGCAACAATACAAGGTTATCATAAACATTACTATATAGATTAAACAAAAATAACGTTTGTGGCAAGACTTCTTTGAGGTGGTTCATATTTAAAGGGTTTTTTATTTTTGGCAACAAATCGTGCGTTGCAGCAAAGGAAGCTTTATTACAGTGAATTAACTAGTCTTACAGTTTAATACTTAACGTATTTATTCACGTTGAGAATCACATTACAAGTATGAGGTTACTTGGGAGCTGACGTCCACTTCAACAGCTATATAAATTCCGTTTTTGACTTATGGCGTATTGCATGTAACAACGGGACACTTCATTGGCACAATATTAAAATTTTTAATTTTATGTTTGAAATTATTTCATATTAAAAGTATAATAGATTTGTTTTCCTGCATTGTGTTTTTGGCCTGGAGCTGAATTCAACAAAACGCTTGATTACCATCATCATAAACTGAAGTGTTGGCGTCAAGTCACAATATCGTCGCTCATATGATTTGTATATTACAATAAATAAGGCGTATGTTTAAATTTACACCTGGTCTTCTTCATCAGAATACCTAAATAATTAGCATAAACACACCCTCCCGCAAACTGTATGTTTGATGGTGAGGAATTAATAACTTAGTACACACATCTGGCTATTACATTTAAATTAATTTCTTGCAAATGTAATAGTTGTATAACCTTGCTTTTAATAAGTGCTAACAGGTGTTCAAAATCGTTTATAATCTTTACCGAGACCTGTATCACATTCTTCTGAAAAGCTTCCGAGCTACATTTCTGTGACGAACACACAGCCGCAGATTGTTGATTGAATTCAGTTACAGCCTGCGTGAATTTAGTTGCGTTGGCGACGGGAAAGTTGGTCCGTAATTAGAATACAATGAACTGCTTCCTGTATTTAGAAAGTGGACAGCGGCTGTATGACGTCACCTCCTTAGCAACGACCATGACAACGGAGCTAATTGGTCCGCTTTCTGAAAACGACTGTAATATGTTCCGAGCGGGAAATGTAAGAGTTAAATTGGACGAGAAAAAAAGTAGATTCTGACGTTCTGTCAAGAAAGAAAAACGCGAGTAAGCTTACGAATGAAATTAATCAGGAAAGCCGGCCACGTGTACGAGAAAAATGTTTCTTTTAGATGAAGTTGTGTTTCATGACACCACCCTGTGAAACAAAATTTAAGTCTTATACGTGCCTTAGATGATTGTTTTTGTAAACAACTCAGGGTTTCCGGGAGAAAATAAACTAGCATTTAACTTTTATTTTAATCTTANACGTGCCTTAGATGATTGTTTTTGTAAACAACTCAGGGTTTCCGGGAGAAAATAAACTAGCATTTAACTTTTATTTTAATCTTAATTTTTTATTTCAATTCGCAGATGATTTGGTGTACTTTTGTCCTAACAGCTGTTTCCTTACTGCAAGTGTGTTAATGAAACGTACCTTTTTTTTTTGTCTTTCATATAACGGAGGAAGGAATTGATTACAGAAAATGTTGGTTGGCACAGAGTAACTACTGAACGATTCTGAAAATGTGAATTCATTTACTGGCAATGTGCGGAGAGGAATATAATTAAAACGGGACTTGTAACGTAAAATATTTGAGCGAAAAACTAAACTAATAAAAAGTAATCAATATAAAGCAAAATGCTTCCTTGGAAATTATCATGTAAAAAAGGAAAATGCGATCTGTGGTCATGGATCAGTATGGATCCCGGAAATGGCGTGTGGCGAACTGTTGCAAGGTAAGCTGGCGTTAGCTCAGTGCTGTACCCTGTTGCTTGCTAGTTTACACTTCCACGACTAAGACGAAGGTCGGCAGTCGACGTCACATGACGCGTGTAATGGGTCCCTTGCTGCTAGCCCATCGAGACTAGTGCCCATGTCAAGTTAAGCTCTTCACTTTTGAATTCAAAGGCTTTCATTGACATCTTTAACAAAAATCAGCATTTGATAACACTTACTTTGCATATGATTGTCCCAGTGACTTTTAAAATATGCTTGTGAGTGGTTGGAATACATTCACTTTCCCTAGGCTGCACGGTGGTTACTGGTTCCTGCTGCGTGCACCGTTGATGTACAGCCGTGAGAAAGCACCAGCTTACCGTGCAACAGTCCACACCACACGTACTGGCTCCCGGTACATTGTCACAGAGTAAATAAGAAAACATAGGTGGAAAAGTCGCTTGTCATGAGTACTCCGGCCGCACAGGCCAGCAAAATGCCGACACTGACGAGCAACATGCCGGAACGTCAATCAGCGCCTGGTAAGCTACTTACTATCCGACAGCCTGGCCATCAGGGCACCTTTCGCATCGTGCAGCAACCAATCAGAACAAAGGCCTGTTCCTAGGGCCACGCGTAGCCAACAAGATAAGGGGCACGCCCACATCAAAGGAACCATCAAGTTATTTCATAAATGAGTATATGCTGTTCACAGTAAAGTGAGCACATTTAAGGCGCTAGTTACATTTTCCTTTCAGTCATTTTTTTTTTNTGAGTATATGCTGTTCACAGTAAAGTGAGCACATTTAAGGCGCTAGTTACATTTTCCTTTCAGTCATTTTTTTTTTATCCATTAACCACCTTTGCAAATAAATATCGCCAGATAAGTAACACACTATAAAACCGAACCGGTGANTTTTTTTTTATCCATTAACCACCTTTGCAAATAAATATCGCCAGATAAGTAACACACTATAAAACCGAACCGGTGATATCAATTAGTGAAATAAAGTTCACTGAATGTCAGTTGATAAGCTACTGCTGACCGACGAATCAAACAAATAAACTAGGAACAAGTGATTTATAGCAGTGACATTTTTGACATTCAGTGGGAAATCACAAATAATTCAGTGAAATTCAACCACTATATTAATTAGTTATCTGGCACTGATTATCTGTTGCTCAATTCTGACTGTTTTCACTGATTCAGCTCAATTCTCACTGTGTATATTCCACGGCACTTTGAAGTTGATGCCCAAGGCTAAATTAAAATATTTTTTGACTATTATTCCAGACAAGAAGGCTTTCAAAGGTGCTAACTTTGCCGTGAATAGTCTATACTTGCCTACTCTGTGGCCTTGTGGAGTCCACGCTAAGTGTCGTCATCAGGGCGACAAGGAGTGGTGGACGCTAATTCAACTGTCCATGAGTGTAAGTCCTATACCACTGATTACTTCAGTGACGGAGCTGTTTACGTCCGGCCAGTCAGGTACCGAGAGCTCACGTGGATGCACGAGGCCAGTTCGCAAGCTTCGTTCTTCGGTCGCCGTCTCTCGTGGCACACAATGCGCTCACTCTCATTGGTCATTATTGTCCTGGTGTGGAGCATTACCTTCCCCGGCCGCCATTCACCGCTAGTCAAGTAGTGTATCCTTTGTCTCTTGCGTAAACGGCGACAACGGCTGCGACCGATGCTCGCGACGGCGCCAAAGTCGTCGCCTCTTCGCCTGAGCTGCGCGAGTACCTTTCTGAATAACGCCTCGTTTATGTTTCGAACATCTGCAACACGTTTTCTCGACAGGCGAACAACAGGCAGCTGCTGAAGGGGCTCGTCTACCGGCAATTGTTTTACCACGCCCGAGTGCGAGAAGGCCGGGAGCTATTTGGGCGCCTCTGCCACTACATGCGCACGACCCTCAACTGACGGGTAGTGTCCTCGTCGTGCTACTTTAAACGGCGATCCTCTCGTTTTATTGCTGCGAAGTCTGCGCCAAAGTTGAATACAGGGCCCTGTGCCGGCATATTGTAAGATACAACATTCTGGAAATGTCGTTTCTGGGCATGTTGAAAGCTTCAAAAATTTGTTTTGTTATGATTCGGTAAAGGCGGACATCCCCAGCGGACTGCAGCCGACGCCTCGGTACCCAGGTCAGGCGAAGAATCCAAAACACGTTCTAGTTTTTGAAACATAACGAAGAAGTGCCAGCGGATCCCCCCCCCCCC
>NQII01010766.1:15869-34011 GCA_002778355.1 Clitarchus hookeri
TTATAACACTTTGTACGAGATCTGTCTGTCTGTCTGCGGAGCCACGCCGAGATAAGGCCCTCAAGATGCAGCTTGGCGTGCCGCCCGTCACTTTCCGACACAACATTTAGCCTAAGGCGACGATACTTCTCAGGTTAGTCAATTATTGTAATTGATTAGGACCTAGTATTAAATATAAAATCGTAACTGGCAGAGGCGCCGGTTTGTTTGCAATAAACGTGATCTGTCGAAAGATGTATCTTTCCCTAGTCTGAAGCAGGGACGTTTAAAAAATATCGATATATCTCAATGACTATATTATATGAACGATATATCAATAAAAATTGTCGACAAGTTCGTTAATAGCTACATACAATATAATATTCCGATGAACCGACAATCGATATTTCCATTTCGATATATTGTTTCGTAAAACGATACTTTTATAAATAACCAATATAATTAATATAGATAATTTTTTTCGATATCAGTATTCCTAGTCTGAAGTGTTGTTTATTTTCGTGCGCAAACGGATTGTACGCACTTGAGATAATATGTTTTAAAAAACCAAGGATTTCAAACACACGGCAAACCAGTTCGCGCGCTCGTTAGAAGGCTGCCTTAATTCCTTCTGCAGTTAAGGCCCCCCTCCCCGCCTTCCCGGTGCTCGAACTGATTTCCAGAGTGTTTGAAATCCTTGGTTTTCGACGAAAATATTCAACGTGCCCTCAGTATATTAACCTACGGAGATACATCATATCCCAGATGAGGACGGAATGAAACATTGAAGTTACCACGCATGCTGTAAATATTATTTTGATGCCCTCCTAAATAGAACAAACGGCTTTTATCTGACTGCCGTATTTTAATTCATACTAGCCGGGCACGAGTAAAACTACGACGTGAGCCTGTATTGAACTTTGCTACAGACGTTTTATCGATAAAATGATATGGTCGCAGCTGAAAGTGCCATATGCACATGCAGCATTACGATAACACTGCACGCCCGCTCAGAGTCCTGCGCGTAGCGTCGATGGCGCTCTTGTAGCGCGTGCCAGAGTAGCCCTTATGGCTCCCGCGCTTCTCGGCCAAAAAAAGGAGAGAAACGACGCAGGCAGGCGGGAGCCTTAAGGACTTCACCTGAATGGCTCCTGAAGTGCGCTGGAGAGATCTGGCAGAAAACACGTGACTGAGGAACGGTTTGCATATCTTGTAGTGGTGCATACCGTAGAGTGAATATGGGAGTGAGCGATCCGGCTGGCTGCGCAGAACCAATCTCCGTGTCCCGACATTGAACTGCTTTTCTGCTAGCACGGCTAACATAAACGGTCTGGATCAAATTTGAGTTTAGAACACTGTTTAGTATTCAAGTTTTTCGAGATGTTTTGTGTATTTCCTGAGAGCAATTTGTAATTAAATTTGATTACATTAAAATTGGCCAAAGTAATTGCTTGATATGANTTTGTGTATTTCCTGAGAGCAATTTGTAATTAAATTTGATTACATTAAAATTGGCCAAAGTAATTGCTTGATATGAAAGAGCTTGTCACTTAAAATTAAGATGTAAACAAACACGTTCATCATTGTTGACCACGTGACTTTGACAGTTGCGTCTGTTTGGACAAGGTTATTGCGCAGAATACGAATAACCGGGTCTACCTCGTAATTATTCTATGGCATAAACACACAACAAGCAATTACGAAAAGTTTCGTGCCCAAAGGTAAGTTTCAACTTCTCGTTTCAACTCGAGAATTATTTTCTTTTCTTTGGGGGCGTGAAAATGGCTGAAACGACTGTTTGCAGAANAACTTCTCGTTTCAACTCGAGAATTATTTTCTTTTCTTTGGGGGCGTGAAAATGGCTGAAACGACTGTTTGCAGAATCAATTTTAGTAGCTAAATTTTCTATTCTGAAATTAAGTTGCTCCGGCAATGAACGTTTGTGATTTGCGGGCAGGTGCCTAGTACGCGTAGCCGCTAAAACAATCGAATGACGAAAGTGTATCTTGGCTAAACTTCCGGAGGGTACAACCTGACAGAAATTATTCTCAGGATAATCGACGGCCGCTACTTATTACGTGTATTTCGATTGCAAGTTCGACTTGTCCTGTCACGAGTTCGCACAGTTTCCCGGTGCCTACCGACCTTCCTCTTGTTCGCGTTGTTTGCGTCACACCTCTGTGTTGCGGACGTGATTGTCGTCAACTCTTCTGCAAGCCATGGAGTCTTGAACTCACTGACATGCTCCTAACGGCAGTACTCTGCACTCTCCACGCGGGGGTTCCCAGTCTTCGCGTAGTTGTCCTGACCAAGTGCCTTCTACCTTCCGTCCTCTCTATCGCATCTCGCTTCATTTTCATTTCTTCCCTAATAGTTTCGTGCCCCCCCCCCCCNCGACGAACCGGGTTCGATTCCCGGCGGGTTCACTCCCGGATTTTCGCACGCGGGCAACGCTATTCGGCAGTACGGGCATTGTACTTGGCTTCAAGAACAATCTCATTTGATTCAGTGCAATTTCAACATCCAAGGGAGAGGCTAACGTCTCCTTGGACCTCCCCCTTGGATCCGCCACTGGTCGCCAGTTCAATGGCGGGCGAGCAAGAGTTGACCTTACAGCTAGTGATGTTTACATCGGATATTGTTTATTAATAAAAGTATCGTTTTACAAAACGATAAAGCGATTGAAAACTATCGATTTTCGGTACATCGGAATTCGGCACATTATGTATTANTGGCTTCAAGAACAATCTCATTTGATTCAGTGCAATTTCAACATCCAAGGGAGAGGCTAACGTCTCCTTGGACCTTCCCCTTGGATCCACCACTGGTCGCCAGTTCAATGGCGGGCGAGCAAGAGTTGACCTTACAGCTAGTGATGTTTACATCGGATATTGTTTATTAATAAAATTATCGTTTTACAAAACGATAAAGCGATTGAAAACTATCGATTTTCGGTACATCGGAATTCGGCACATTATGTATTAAAGGCCTTGACAAATGTAGAATAACTTGGAATACTACATATTGAAGACACGAAGCATTGCAGAAATATGTGGCGCCTGTTTTTGGTACGTGTTGCCAAAGGAAAAAATATTAACTTTTAAATTCAATTTTTGTATCCAAAACCGAGCTTATTAAAAGAACATTAATATATTTTTATTTCTTATGAATTCCTGGGAAAATACATCGATATCTATAAAAAATATCGTTGAAATATATAGGCGATTTATATCGATATGTCACGGGAATAAGATTGTAATTTCGATATATCGATATTTTTTGAAGCTGATGCGTTTCGAGGCGTCGAACGCGCAGAGCAGCTGGCGGAATGAGCAGCCATTACCCGGGCGAGGCGGGGCAGATAAGATTGCGAACCGGGCGCTAGATGTGGGCCAACCAGCTAGATCACCTCGCCACGTGCCTCCGTCCTAACAATCCCCCGCCGACGTCCGCTAATTGTAAGGGTGTGGCTCGTCTCGTACGCACGTGTGTTTAATCTTCTAAAAAGGGGCGTCAGCCTGCATCTGGTTGTTTACCTCGCGAGTTAACAATAATCGTTTGGTGAGATACGCAAGTCTGACTCGGAAACCACCGAGTAACGTATCGTTGTTTTCGCAAATGCGCGTATTCTCGTATTTCCACGGCGAGATAGATGTATCATCCTTTCGGGTGTGTTGTTGCGAGGCAGGCATCATGTTATCACGTAGGCCCGTACATTACGCAAAGTAGTTATTAGCATAGGAATGTATAGTCCATTAACTTATTATCGCGGTAGAACATTGTTACAAGAAGCTAGGGGCGTAGCAGAGTTAGTGAGGAACGGAGGTCTCAATAAGAACAAAATAACTTAATTTAATTTTAAATTTTTTTATAATGCTGTAAAATACACACAGCTATTATTTACAATGTTAAAACTACCTATCTCTGCCATTAACACATTAACAATTATTCTCACTGAGCGCAATTTTTAATGCCACTCTCAATTCTAACTAAACCAATGCACGCCCCTATTTCACCTCTGCGTTCTGTGAGTGCTCTGTGCCCGGGTCCGCACGAACAACAACCTGCGTTTTGTGCAGAACGCGGCGTTCCGCGAATTCGCGGCTGACGTCAAATTATTTCCACGTAAATAAGACGCTTACTGTGGACGGAATTTGTTGGTACCTTTTCATGTCTCACTAGAGGTGTACATACTTCTGGTGTTATAAGATATAATAATATATTCCGTTTAGACAGTTTGAAGACTCGTGTACGAATATTCAAAAACTAGGAAACGCAAAGTTGCAGTTGCGGTAGTGGACTTCTGGAGTTTCGTTCTTTTCGGAAGGCTCATAATTCAAAATATCCGACGTTTAAGGATTTATCTGAATTGGATCCGCGAGACATGATTGGTTGGAAGAGTATTCCTGTACATGAAGCTGTTGCCAATCAGACTGCTGTAATTAGCATGTGTACGACACCCACGTTCTTTCCTCGGAAGGAGATCAAATTCGAGATTGGCGATTAAATTTGGCTTTACCGGAAGTCAGTTGGTACTACTGGTAACATGCACGCGCTCGGTCATGTTGAAGCGTTGTTTAGTACATAAAGTAAAATATTGCGAATTTCATTAAAAAAAACCAACCGACACGCGATTTCGCTTCTTTACTTACCTATTCTGTTCCTCAGCTTTAAATTGAGAGAAACGTATGTTCCAGCTAAAAATACTTGTCTATCTAACCAAACATACATCTTGTAGCACCAAGAAACTATTTTAACTGATAAACCAAACTTGAAAAGCAACGAAATTGATTGCGTCACTCTAAGAAAATACACGCTTGAATAAAAAACACATGTGAGTTGGACCACAAGAAATTAGACTCGACAAAATAGTTAGTTTTATCAACTGCGTATATTTGCCTGACTACTCATTTGATTGTCTTCGATCAAAAAAAACCCACCGAGAGTTAGTTTTTTTTTTGTGACAGTAAGCATAATATCAGTGTTTGTTAGTGCCTTTATCGATGCTTAATAATGGCTTGAATATTCTAAGAAAGCGAGTTCGACCACAAACTGAAATAAAAAAGTGTAGGATCTGAAGTTCCAATTTTACTAGTAGCCACTTCAAGTGACGTTGCTTCATCGTTGCGTTCCACCGCGCGTGAAGCGGGTTCGAAACTCGGTCGTGCCTACATTTTTTTTATAATAACCGACGTTGTACAACGTATGCAGAGCAATACAGATCTTTATTTGCACCAAACGTATCTTACAGATTGGGGTAAACAAATAAGAACAACAAAATAATTTGCTTTCAACAACGAAGTATGTAATTGCTTTACTACATTTAGCCAAACAAACTTATTCAACGTAACCTTCTCCTCAGTTCGGAAGCATGGCATTCAGCTTCTCAGTGTATAGACCTCTGTGGCAGGTTTGTTCCAGCCAGCTGTGATGAAGCTGGCGGATGCCGTCCGTGTGAGGTCGTTACTTACCCAGGGCAAGCACGTTTGTGGCTAGAATGACTCGTCCTGCAAGGGGGAAATAGCCGACTCCAGGCCGCCTCTAGCAGTCCTTTGACGAGGACTCCCTCAGACAACTACATGCATTTATAATGAATGGCACATTCCACGTCTCCCTTGGCTCTTGACCCCCGAGGGACGTCGGACGTCCGGCTCCAGCGTCGCAGAGAAGACGAGCAAAGAGAGACGAAGTGGCGCGGCGATTACCATTCTCTGATTGGCTGACCGAGGCTCTGGGAACAGACCTTGTGTCTGATTGGCTACTGCGTGCCAAACGTAACCTTATTGGCTGGGTTGTCGGCTGGAGAGTAGGTTTCCAGGTGCTGAACGGCGTTAAAACACCTTGAGGTTCAGTGACGCCATTTTGCTGGCGCGTGCTACTGAAGCTTGCGATGTAGGAGGCTGTTTCATCTCTGTATTCTTATATACTCTGTGTCGGGACGTACAAAAAACCATTCAACGCTGCTATGAGCATTAGAAACCTATATATGAAGATGTGTGCCTATTTAGTTGGATATTCTGAAACAGCAGTCTGAAAAAGACGTGTGTTGAATGGCTTCAAAGGTACTAACTATCCAGTCGTCGCATGACCTCAGTAATTTTTTTGAAAATAATAGAAACGAATGGCGGAAAGAAATTTTTCTTATTTTCTCTAAAACAGTGCTTTCACATAACAAGTTACAGAACACTAAGAAATCTGAAATTTACCAACTTTAGTGCAGATCTTTCCCATGTAATCAATCAAGTAAACGACCACTATTTGTTTTAAAAATAAGTTATATCGAATGTCCGATATTTTGAGACACATTAACGTAATTCGATGGTTTACACACCTGACTGGCCAATTTATGAAATTTATTATCAACCAAAATTTTTAAACTACTCAGAAAACTTGAAGCTTTTTTAAACATCGGCGTCCATTTAGACTCTGGATTTCCACTTTCGACGTTAATACGTTTTTAAAATCAGACCGATGCTTGGTGCTCCAGGACATAAGGATAACGCATTCTGACTTTATACTTTCATGCTTAATTAAACAACGACTGAAATAGATGTGGTCTCGTTCGATAGGGTAAGCGACTACGATGCGAACATGATCTTATAGGTTGGCACCGCTCATGCACGAGGCATGGATCGGGGGCCCGTGACGAGAACTGTACTTCGCATTAGTCGTTGCTAGACAAGACCATGCGTCTGAAAACTGACAGTAGCCTTGGCTAGTACAGCAGAATAGCAAACTATTTCCCTATGTACACCCTCCGACCGAGTTACGCTACAGCACAGAGGCACACGAATTCCACTACCAACCAACGCATCATGTGCAAACATGGAGCGTTGAACGTCGTGTTAGACGATGCCTATCGAGACCAGGCACCCCTGGCTAGTAGGACAGAATGGCAAACGATTTCTTTACGAACCGATCGGAATGAAACCATCAAATTCAGATTACAGCCGACACTCACAACCCGCATCACTAGCGGTGGAACGCGTCCACCCTGTCCGACATTGTGTGATCAACTAAAGTCTCCAGAATCTGAAAAATAGTCAGGAGGACGACCGATAGGTTTAGGAACCGTGCAGGTCTCAACAAGATGAAGGGTTAGTACATACACGAGTCGTGAGTCGAGTCAGGCTTCAGGGTCGCAGACCAGCCGAGTCACACATGCACTTCCCTTTACGAAGGGAATTCAGTTATACAAGGCAACATACAATTTATTTCGTTTTATATTATAAATATGTACTTATTTTTAAGCATAAGGATGAAGAGGAAACATGCAAACACACTGAGAAAACCCATTCGCACCCACCCACCTCGCTCGAAATAGCAGAAACCGTGATATCATGCAACCTTGACTTTGACCTATGACCATTCCGGACAACATATATGCTAGTGATGAAGGGGGGGGGGGGATCACTACATAGTATAACAGGAAGTCCCTGGCGCGCGTCTGCCTGTCTGTATGACTGCGGTAATCTCGAGAACCACTGAACGGATTTGGATGCGGTTTTTACTCTTATGATCTGCATTTACAGAGGAAGGCGTATGTGTATAAAATTGCCCTAGTACTTATAGGATCTGAGCATTAACGGTATAATTGAATCAGGTCGGGAAAAAAGTTTGCCGCCAGCGCGCTCTCATGGAATACACAGCCTAATCCTTTAGAGATATAACAAAATCATGTACAAAAGAATTGCGTAAAATTAAATGATCTACAAAAATGTAACCGTTATCTATCTTAAATAGATAAGTAGAAATAAGCATATTTACAATTTAAATTATGCAGTAAAAACCAACATAAAATTCACTGTATTTTCTAGCCATAAGGAACTTAATCTTCATCAAAATAAAGTAATTCATAATTAAAACTGTTTACTGTAGATAAGAAATGTCCTTTACAGTATACAATCATAGCCAATACCTTAAAAGTTATAAAATGTTTTGTGAAAAAAGTAAAGAATTTTTGAGGCGCATACGTCTCTATAACAACACATTCCAGATTACCTCATTCATGAGTACTCAAATAGTCGAGCGTGGTTTCATGCCAACATTTAAAGTACAAGGGCAGGTATATCATTAGAAGCATGACATTCAGCTTACATGCTCCCGAACTCCAAAGGTTTGGGAACGCCAAACAACTATGTTTATAACAGGACTTAAGGCTTACTTGTCCTTCTCTCCTTTATTGCAATCGGAAGTGATGTCTGTGATGTGATATTGATGGTCGTAGCTTCGGCGGGAGGGATATGTCGGACAACTATGTTTATAAGAGGGCTTAAATTATACTTCCCCTACCAACCTATTTGTCTTCGGAAGTGATGCCTATGATATGAATTTGGTGACTATAGCTTCTGTGGGTGGGAAAAGGCAGCCAACTATGCTTATACGATGGCCTAGAGCGTACTTTTCACCACCATCCCGTTCGTTGCCGGTGGCGATGTCTATGTTATAAATTTGACGACTGTAACTTCGGTGGAATGACACAGCATGAGACTTGTCCCCGCCAGGACGCCAGGTGAAAGGAGGCCAGAAGGAATATGAGAAAACCTGCGCGTATGCCAGCTTGTCCCCTCGTCCCCAGCCAACAGCCAGGTGGCGGTGGAATGCTGAAGTGGGCGCGCGTGCGTGCGTGGATGATCGAGGCACATGTACATGTACATCGCTGCGTAATTGACTCTGTATGGATGCATATACGTTATATAGACACGCGACCTGCCCACATTTTCTATGTATATATATATGTATATACACTTATTCTTTGTATGTTAAAATGGCGGTATTTTTTTCGTGCTATCTATTTTTATATTACTTTTACATCTATAAAGAGTGTGCACANAACTTTTACATCTATAAAGAGTATGTGCACGGTGCCTGCAGTTTTTTCCTATGTGTACATTCGACATTAAACATCCTCTTTTTTCTCTTAACAGTTTTATGTCGATATTTTTCGTGATGGTACATTTATTATCTGGCGAGTGCGTATTTACTTCATTTAATATCGTAACTTTTCTCATGCAATGGTGGTCGTGTGGTCTAGACGCCAGTCTGACGAACGAAGGGTGGTCAGATCGAAACAGCACGCCTTCTGCATTTTTTGAGTTCACAAACAACTAAAAGAATTTCCAGCGCTCCTGTCAGCCACCGTTTTACTTAAACTCCCCGATGCTAGCGCGTCCCTGCAGACGACGAGTGGAACCAACACACAAATTTGCCGCATCGATACCAGCGCACCTAGCTGCGAATGGTTGAACCTCTCACTCTCTGCTGGCGGGCGCGGGAATCAAAGACGACCACCTACAGCAGACAACAAGCGGCGGAAATTATAGTCGTCTACAGCTGACGACGTTGACGGTGATGGAGGACGCGATAAGCAAGAGAGGGAGGAAATGGGTGGAAGAGAAGAGGAAAATAAATTAGGCTGGAAGGAATATGAGAAAACCCCCAGTGATAAAACGGAAGAGAGAGAACAAGCATGGTTGAGAGGACGAGAGAATAAGAAAAAAGAAGAGGAATGCAAGAGCATGAAGGGATTGGAAGGAATTATAGAGCAGGAGGGAAAAAGGGTAATTCCGAGGGAAAAAGGGAGATACAATATGGTTGCCATTGGTGAGGAATGACAAAGCAGGAGGTTTCGGCGTGACGTCATCCAAGAGGGCTGCCGTGGCTCCCGGCTCCCAACCAGGATGCCAGGTGCGGGTGAAGAAACATTTTGTAACTATTATAGATTTTGGTGACACTGTTGCTTTCCTGTGATTGGCTCGCTAGACCTTCCCCGCCATTGTCCTATCTCCTTGAGCAAGTTCAAGACCCACGATCGCATTGTTTCCAGATATTTTGTTGACGTTGCCGAGTTATAGAACAGAATTAGTTTCCAATTTCCCTTTTGGGTTCGTAATTGGTTAAAATTGTCCGGGGCGTGTATAACAGACTGTATGCAGTCCACTAAACACACGAATTCAAATGTACATGTGGTTGAAGTTTAACTTGTCCTGAAAATAATTCGCGAAATATTTGGTTCTCTAATTATAAGATGACAGGACAAGCTCGATATAGGAGTGCAAGGGTTAAAATGAAATTATTCTAAATCAATTTTTTTGAGATAATACAACACGTTTCGAGATTGCAATGCATAAACGACGAGAAAACCGATATGAAATTCACCGTTGCATAAGTACCCACACAGCACAGGATATCCACTGGATATCCTAATTATATCCACAATATCTATAAGTCATCTAAGTACTAAAGTCAATTTCTTATGGATATCCAAAGGATATTCAGTAGTAGATATCAGTTTGAACCACTTACTGGATATTCATTAGATATTAGAAAACTACCAATGGCCATTACTTATGGCTAGGGGCAGTGATATTTCGCGAAAAGATTTCGAGACAAGATACAGTCCAAAACACTGTAGGGTCGTCCAGCTCCTTTGATTGGCTAAAAAAATGTTCTGGCCCGTGTTAACTGTTTGCGCACGAATCACGAAGGTTCAGTGTTGGAGTTACTTAGTCCTGAGTGGCTAGACCAAAGACGGACACGGCACCAGCAGCCAATGGACGTATAACAACAGCTGAGGTGTGTATATAGTATTGAAGTATACTGTGTGCTCCGATTTTTACGCGAAAAGTCACTGGCCCTACTTTTGGCAACTAGATCTAAAAATGTCTTTCGGAATTCCAAAATATCTGTATCCTATTTTGGATACTGGGCGACATCTGGCTCTCCCTTGGCAGTATTTTAGGCGTAACTTTGCTATTCCTTGATGTCCCTGGATATATTGAATGTCAGAAAGTGACATCCGTTAGATAATCTTCAGATGTCTATGTGTCATATGGATATATGCTGGGAATCTGCATGCGATAGCCATCTCCGCGATCCCTCTGGCATCTCGGAGGGGCTCGGGACTCGAGAGGAGAGCGTGGAACGCGCCGTGTGGTCGCACGGTCGACACCTCAATAAGACAAAGTGCTCCCGCAGGCCGTAAACGCGCCGATAACGAGGCAAGCTGACGACGCGGTGCGACACGACGTGAGGGACTCTCTCCCCCTCCTCTCGACTCTTCTGCACTCTCGGCACTGGAGGTTTATTGCTCGTCGACCACTACACCAGCCTCATCAAGCCCCTATCCGCCTGTGCTCATCCGCTGACACTTGCCATTAAAACCCGCCGGCCGAGGTAACCCACTTTCTTCCTCTCGCTCACTGGTGCACCAGCAGCAATGCGCTGGATTTAGACCTGGGGAAGGACTTCTGGTGGGTCCTCGCCCAATTTAGTCACACAGGGGAGGGGGTTCGGAGTTCCCCCTAAAATAAAACTAACGTTTTGAGCGATACCGACGTAATGTCGCGTCGTATGAATTTAACAGATTTTAATGTAGTTCGCCATAACGTTACGACATCCACACTTTTTGGAAGACTCGAACAAAGAATTGTTTTGTTACTCCACAAGCAGTTTCCGTGAGGTTTACTGCAACCTCACATTACTTCAGCAACACTCAAAGTTAGGGCCACATGTTTTTTTTTGTAAAGATTTACGCGGTGTTTATTCTTCAACTTTGTACGTGCTCCCTTGCAAATTTAGTTTGGCTATTGGCCGAGTGACTGTGCGAGAAGAAATTTTCTAATTGAATGTGCCAATCAGAATTAAGTTATCCTGTCGCTGAACGTCGCCGATTGGTTGGCAGACACCTAAGACGCGCGAGAGGGGAAATTATCCAATCACGAAATAGGTTCTGCATTTACGTGTTTTGCAGTACCACAAGTTTTTGAATCTTTTCCAGGAGAGTAGATGGCCCTACTTGGATTATAACATACTCAAATGAACAAGATATATCACATATTATCCGTGCAGGAAGGAAGAGTTGATTGGAAGACTTTCAACTCGGTATTTTATTGGTTGAGCGCCGGCCAGTGTAATGAACGTTGTGCAGTATAGTAAACGTGGACGTTGTTGTGCGAACCAATAAGACGGTTGTAATTGGGAGTGCAGACATCAATGTAACTGATCGGCATGTACTCGTGAATATAGGTGACTCACTATTAGGTTACTACGACCCTAGTTGACGTGAAATCAATCCAAATATGGTTGAAGTTGTTCTTTTGGAGGTACTATATATTAAGTAGTAGGAGTGCAGTGCTCAGCGTAGCAACCTTACGTACAGAAGCAAATACAATCACATACAGGAATTACTATATACATTAACAACATTTGCATAGTGCCTACAAGCAATCACATTGCTTTCCCTATCTTGACAGTCCAGATGGTTCATACAACCATATTTTATTCTCAGTTTGGTGGCCCTGCAATCCTCCAGCCACCAACACATAGGAATGGTGCTCTTTCACCTCAGCCTACATTCGACTCCGTCCATCATTCACAGCTTATCGCAAATACTTGAAGCCGTCTTCATTCCTACAAATCTGGTCAGACCCTTTTGCTCGTTCCTGGAGGATTTTTCTTCCAGGCGCGAATAGAGGCGACTCTCTGTGCCACAATTCACTTCCTTGCTGGAGAGCTCCATCCCAGTTCTCTTCGCCCTCCAGATCATGACCTCGCCCCTTTCGCAGGCGGGTCGCGGTGGTGTAGTGGTTAGAATATTCGCCTACCACCTAGGCGAACCGAGTTGTCGTTACACACAGAACTTATGGGAGCTCAGAAGTTTTGTATGTAATTCACATTCTTAAGTACAGTCATGAGGACATAGACTGTTTGTATGTTACTTGTGAGTCAGCGTAGAAGGCGCTGTTTGAGCCGACACTTTTTTTTTGTTTTTGTTATTACTAGAATCCCGGATGCATCTGAGGACAGGTTAAACTGCATTCACGTGTACATATGTGTTTGAGCTTCCATCGGACCATATTTTGTTAGACACGCCTCGAACGACCGTCAGCCAATAACGAACCTGCAAGAAAACAAGAACCGAATCCCGTGCTATCTGGTATGTGGTTAAACTGGAGCAGCAGCCAATGAACTACTGACTGATGTTCGAATGCACACAGGATAGTGGAGTCCAGCTTGTTGCCGAATGAGAGAGTGAATAGTGAAGATATTTGAGCGCCTCTTAACAACGAGGTCTTGAAATCCGATGACGGTGAAATGAAGTGAGAATGGAGCAGCACCGGAATGCATGGGTGGGAGAATTGAGAGATATACAAGAAAACCCGCCGACAATTGGCACCGTCCGGCACGGTTCCCACTTGCGAGAATCTGGGAGTGACGCGGCCAATAGCGAAATGAATACTGCAAGTGTGCACACACGATATTGAAGTCTAGCCTCCGCGTAAATATTTTCGCGAAAAAAAGGTGGCCCTATTTATAGGTAGAGATGATGGTTTATCGCGGGAAAATTTGACTGTTTTATAGGATTCAACGTACTATACACATGACCGACAGTTTTCTATCACTATTGGCTGTCATGCATGTATGAATATACTACCTCTTTTCACTGGACCTATGAGGAGTCTGATACTATAAGGTAGAACGTTCGTGATTGGTTTGCAAACAACTTAGCCGTGTCAAAACCTTGTTCATCCAATCATGAAAGAAGGAACTAGTTAGAGTGTTATAGTAAATATGTTGACGTCCCACCACAGCCTTAAATATTGGCAGAACACATAGTTGCTTCTGTGATACACACTGATGGCAAAACGTCACAGACGGTATGTGCAGAACTGGAATGTCGCTTGGACGTGTGATGTGTGACCAAGGTAGTACGCAGAGAACATTAGAAATACAGCACTTTGAAACCCTATAAATCATTTACAGCAGCGCTGTGTTGTTCTAGGGAACCGCCTTAACTACCCTGGGTCTGCACAGTGGACTCAACTTGATAGCTCACAAATTTTGTTTCCTACGTGTTGCAGGACCTGCGGCTGCCGAAAGGCTTGAGAAGTTGTAGCCGCGAAGACGGTTCGTTGGGTTACAACGGCCTCTCGCTTCTTCGTTTGTTAATAACGTAGGAAAGGAGAGAGCGGGAAACACAGCGGCGGCCAGGGGCGGCCGCGCGCCTCGTGTTACGTCGAGACGCTGCTCCCCAACACGACGCCGGGTCGACGCCGGAGGTAAAACACGGAACACAATACCCGACAGAGACCTCAGCTGCTCCACTGCCGCGAGCCACAGTTCGCTACTCTAGCCGTCCAGAAAACTGATCTGGCAAACAAACCAACGAAGAAATAAAATTAGTTTACAAATGGAATTTTTTTTAAATTAAAGGTGCTGGGGAAATATTACTTGATATCCACGTCAAATATTTCTTAACGCGTAAGACGTCACGTGTAATGTCATCTTCAGCAAATATCATTGCGTTCAGCAGTTTTTTTGTACAATTGCATTGCTTGAAATATAATTTGTGGTTTCTATAGAAAATTGCATATAAAATGTACCCAACTATTTAAAAAAAAAAAAAAAGTTTCTTGACGGTATGACGTAGTTAAATGTTATTAACCAAATTTCCTTTACCATAACTTCAGCGAAAGGCAAACATAAAAAAGTACACCATTTTTTCCTTACATACAGTTTGTTTCAGTTAAAGCGTGTAAAAATGAAACTGGGAATGGGGGCCGCACGACGGAACGTTTCGAGTTCGGGAACGTGTGGTCAGCGAAGCCAGCGAGATCGCTCTACCCAATATTCACTGTACGTTTTCGCCCGGGCGGTCTCGAACTAGGAACAGCCCTTAGTTGTGAATTACATTAAATTACCGACTGTGTTTTAGCAGAGCAGGCAAAGTTTTAGCTCAAGCCATGCAAATGTCACTAAATTGATGTTCCATTTATCTCAGTTTCTATAATGACCCAGAAGACACTTCCGGGAGCTCTAGCGCGAACTATTGTTCATTGACTGCTACAGAACACATAACTGGGGGCAGTGATATTTCGCGAAAATATCTCGAGACAAGACACAATTCAAAGTACTGTGAGGTCGTCCAGAGTTTTTGATTGGCTGAAACATGCTCTGGTGAGTGTAAACTGTTGGCACACGAATCACGAAGTTCCAGTGTCGGAATTACGGGACCCTGAGTGGCTGGGTCACATACGGAAACGACAGCAGAGGGCAATGGAGGTAAGACAGCAGCCGAGGTGTGTACATAGCATTGAAGTCTACTGTGTGCTCGGATTTTTTTTCGCGAAAAGTCAGTGGCCTTACACGTAACTCATTAACGTGTTCATAATTAACACACCTGACGGCTAAATGTATGCTGCTGGTTCAGAATTCTGCAGGGCGTGCCAGATGAGCGGAGATAATGACACCAAACTTATTAACCTAAAAAAAAATTATATAATTACACCTAGTTTGGTACTGTGTTATTACGCGAAATGATAGGATCTCTACGGATCACCAAACGCTGAGAGTGATTTTCATACATCTTGGCAATATGAATATGTGCAGTACACAAAGTTTTATGGAGTGGAGAGGAGAGTATGGAGCGGCGCCGGAATGCAATGGTGGGGGAAACGGGAGATCTCCGAGAAAACCCGCTGACCGGTGTCATCCCCCGGCACGATTCCACATGCGAAAATCCGGGAGTGACTCCACGGGGAATTGAACCCGGTTCGCCTATGTGGGAGTTGAGTAGTCTGACCACTACACCACCGCGGCGCCGATACACAAAAAGAAAATTAAGCCCGGCTGAGAAAAGCATTCCGGCGAACTATTAGCGATGACATAACTCCTTTATGACTTATCTTTGATAAGCCGTTCGAGGGAAAAAGTTGGTGGCGAGGCCAACTCTGTCACTGCTGTTGTAATATGTAAAGTTCTTTTTTTTTTTCTTTTCTAAATAGCTCACTTTTTCCTGCACAGTAGGCCTACTGACGCGGGAGTAGGGGCCTGGCTTTCACTATGAGGGCGTATCAGAGTGGCCAGTACATACTTGTTATGTACGTACACATGCATACTTGCCGGCGTGTGTACTTGTCCAGACTCTTCGGACGGGTCACCGCCTCTTTGACACATTCCAGCTGCGAAAGCATTAACTGTAGGAATTTGTAAACTTGTACTACGTAGAGGCACGCGGTTGTTTCGATTATTAGCTCAAGTTCCCATAGTCACGTACAAAACGAATAAATTTAAATTAGATTTTGAATTATGCTGGTTTTTTTTCTGTTACTGAAATAGAGGCCTAAAAATGCCCTCAGGGAATCAAGTAAATGGGAGTACGATTTCGAACCTTATTGTGTTCGCAAGTTATTCACTGAAGACAACTAAAATTAATGAATTAAAATTAAAATCGAAAATAAAATTTTGTATAACAGTATATATTCATTAAAAATGTAAAACTGGAGTTCTTTATAACATCTAAACAGTCACGACGACAAACAAAAACAATATGGCGACTGCCGCAAGTACGCAAGTATGTCCAACAAGTGAGCAACTTCATGCACTGGTCAAGTATAGAGCTTCTGTGCGATCTACTGGAAATTTGGACATGTGTACAGTTGGAAATAATTCGGACATAGTCTAAGCTAAATCTGACCTTTAACGCCTTAAGTGCGTTTGAGAGTATGAAATTAGTCTGTGAATTTTTAGAATTCTACATTTTGTTTCGTTATTGTACCAAATAATGATATAAAAATGTATGACAACGGCGTAAAATTACTTTTTGAAAACGAATGCAACGTATTCTCACGGATTTTAAATTCATTGTATACTTTTTGGTACAAACCTCATAATTGGACGAAGTTAATACGCCAAGATACTTCTCGAAATATTGTCCGTGAAATCACAATGCCATAGAGAATATTTTCTTGGGAATTATTTATGTGGTTCGCCTGTACTACAGTTTTAAATATTTAGCTGAATTTTAAAGTCAAAATATTTAGAAGTTAAGTCATTGCCTTATGGGAACCAACTATCACATTTTAAAGAAACTGTTGACATGCCACTCACGTGACATCCAGAAACTCTTTAACCAAAGCCATAAACTTCGTGTTAAAATTACATTTTGAAATTTTTACGAATTAAATTATGTGTATAATACTTATATTTATCGTAGGAAAAACAACCCAAGTAATAATTGTTAAAATAGTTCGAATTTTCTTACGTTGTTGATTTATGAGTAGGGAAAGGAAATTTTGGCATATTCATTTGGGAACAAGATAGACGTCCAAAAAGTGAACACTGAAGCCACCTTTGTAATTGTACCACAGTTCATTATACACGCCCTGGACGACTCTGAGCCGATAGCAGACTTGCAAGGAAACAGGTAGCGAGTATCTTACTGGCAGGTCTGGAGTAACAGTGGCTATTCCCTAAAGCAGCAGCCAATGAGGCTCGAGTGTACACAGGACTGTGGGATCTAGCTTACAGATCATTGAATTTGCGACACATGTCTATCCCTATAAATAAATATGCTGAAAACCAAGAGAAAAAAAACATTTTTGTCTTTGAACATACTTTAAAGTGCACACACATTCTTTCCTTAAGCAGCCTCCTGCCTGACGCCTGAACTCCGTGAAATACACGTTTTTCTACGAAAGTATCAAACGTACGTCCAATGTGCTCATCCACTTTCCAAAGCGCCCTGTATGGGGTCGCGGTGGTGCAGTGGTCCGACAACTCACCACCCACTACGCGAACCTGGACGCCGGAATGCAATGGTGGGGGAAACGGGAGATCTCCGAGAAAACCCGCTGACCGGTGTCATCCCCCGGCACGATTCCACATGCGAAAATCCGGGAGTGACTCCACGGGGAATTGAACCCGGTTCGCCTATGTGGGAGTTGAGTAGTCTGACCACTACACCACCGCGGCGCCGATACACAAAAAGAAAATTAAGCCCGGCTGAGAAAAGCATTCCGGCGAACTATTAGCGATGACATAACTCCTTTATGACTTATCTTTGATAAGCCGTTCGAGGGAAAAAGTTGGTGGCGAGGCCAACTCTGTCACTGCTGTTGTAATATGTAAAGTTCTTTTTTTTTTTNCCGTTCGAGGGAAAAAGTTGGTGGCGAGGCCAACTCTGTCACTGCTGTTGTAATATGTAAAGTTCTTTTTTTTTTTCTTTTCTAAATAGCTCACTTTTTCCTGCACAGTAGGCCTACTGACGCGGGAGTAGGGGCCTGGCTTTCACTATGAGGGCGTATCAGAGTGGCCAGTACATACTTGTTATGTACGTACACATGCATACTTGCCGGCGTGTGTACTTGTCCAGACTCTTCGG
>NQII01010767.1:530-33201 GCA_002778355.1 Clitarchus hookeri
AACAGTCAACTTTTAAAAAGATGGGAACAAGTGGCAGGCAGTGCTGCTATCTGTTGAGCAATGCAAACAGCTCATACCAATCCCTATCATGCTATGCGCACCATCTATCCACTCTTTCCCGAACCATTACCAGCCAGAAAAGAAAAGCTTTCATGTGTGATATATAACAAATTTATGAACAGATATCAGTAGTTTTATTTTCAGAGAGTAATTTCTATTCGGCCGGTAATCATTCCTCTACATAAATTATACGCCGTATTGTTCTCCCGAAATCCCATTTCCTTGTTTCCATGTTGTTACTATAATGTATTAATATAACGAATAAAGTGGGACACGCGTAAATAGTTTTTAATCAATACTTACAAAATTCCACGTCGCATATTTCCAACTCAAACTGTTTAGTATCAGTAATAGCAGAATTACTGCATTGCAATCAATAGTCCGTGAGTTGTTAGCTAATACAAGTGCATTGTCAATAAAATTTACAGAATTACTTCAATGCATTGCAATCAAATTTACAGAATTACTTTTAGTTCCAATTGTATTAGATATGACGTCCAAAGTGTGATAATAGCTACAACTACTGTCTCGCAAATGTTAACGCAATATCACTGTCCTGGACAAATTAAAAAATAGTTAGCAAATATTTCATTTTTGGAAGGTTTTATATTGTTACTTTTATAACCTACTAATTTTTTTTATTTAGACAGATGTCAGTCTAAAATATCTTGAAATTCGTTTAGCAATACAGTACAATGGCAAGTGAATTAGCTAACAGAGTGTTGATAAAAAATACAGCCTCCACTTGACGCACCAGCTGATGGCAAAAGGATACATAAATGAAAAGTAAAAATTTGTGCAACTTTCATCGAACTGTCAAAATCTTGTCAAGTTACATGAGACACAGAGTAAGTAAATGGTATATTCAGTTTTAATGTATGTTGCGACAACAAATTATTTAACTACACATTTATCAAAAGTTTGTCTTTACAGCTGCCAACAAATTTGGTGCTGTTTATATGAACAAGAGAGTGTGCACTGACCATTTTCTTGCCGATTCCTTCAGGAATCTGAATTTACTCAGCCAAGGGTATGAATAAACTACAATTGTACAAGTACATTAATGTTTAACAAAAATCAAGAAAACAGTTTTAAAAAAATATGCTGTGTACTATGTAATTGGGTTAGAGGCTAAAGAGTAGAGCAGTACCGACATTTCATTTATTTAAAACCACTCAAGTACCATGTCGCCGAAGTCCTGTAAAGAAGTTACTAGACCAAGACAAAATGAATGCACATAAGCCTGATGGTGATAAGTTATTTAATATACACCTACGTAAATTTAACTCTTGTTAATACCACTTTAACTTGTATACTGGATTATGATTTTTAAATTCTCCCTAAATACTCATCTTCTTAATATAATATTCCGAATATCGGGGAGGATTTAAATTCTAACTTAGAAGCACCCTACAGACAACTGGTAAACCAATGTCCAAAATGTTCACCCTAGCTCTCAAATGTGAACATTGAAATACAAGATTGATCTAATAACAAATGATTCTGTTTCGCCCTTCATTTTATAACAAACTGAAAAGAAAACTAATGGCTAGGTGATAAACTGAATCAGACAAAACTTTTGCTTTGGACATTTATTATTGTTCTACCAGTGCTACACATTTTTGCAGCAGCATTTTTGTTTGCCAAACAGAAGGTCACTACGTAGATGGCTCTAAAACTTATCAATTTCACCTGGCATCAATTAGAAAGTCAAACATAATGAAATTGAAATCAAAATCTCACCATTGCAAGACAGGGTCATGTTGGTAGCAACTGACGAATAGTCATTAAAAACAAGTTATGATCGCAGAGCGGATTTATTTGAAGGTTTTCCGGACACAGGCTTTAGAGGTAATAAAACATGTAACCGAAGATGCGAGGGAAAATCTTGCCACTCAAGCATTTGTTGTGATAAGAGGCATGCTTATTGATGGGATGAGTGCAGACAGCTTCTTCAGAGTTCAGAGATCTCTGCACGTGTCCTGATGTAACAGTTGTTAAAAAAAATTTCACAACATAAGAAACTTGATTACTTCTGGCTAAGTTTGTGTGATGATAATACATAAAATTTGCACAAGGTCCAAAAGTTTGTTATGGTGTTGTCACATTGAAACAGTAGTGTCAAACAAAGTTTTCAGTAAATTCAGAGTGAATAGTGGAAAACTTAAACCTGAAGAGGATTCACTGGTTTGCACGGCGGATGGTGTATGATACAGTTAAGCAACGAGAGGATTGAACAACATGACAATAGCAAAAAAAATATATACATTTCAAGAAATGCTTATGATCAAAGGAGGCTGCTGAGCAGTGCCGTAACAAAATGTTGGAGGAAGATGGTTTGGGTAGACTTTTACTTGATGCGCAGAGAGGCAGAACTTATTGAAATGGAAATAACAGGCCTTACGAAACTGACTTATTAAATTAAGGGGTGTGTGTGTGTGTGTGTTGTACAAAACTTAAACAATCTTAGGTTCAGGTAAAGATTATTGTGGTACAATAAATGTATGTTTGGTGACTGACCCATTTTTATTATTTGTATTAGAGTAACTGGTTTATTTGGTACTGTTAATTATAAGTTTTCTCAAATTTTGTAAATTGCTTACATTTGAACATGAAATTTAAATACGGTGTAGAATTTTCATGTCTTACAGAGTTTTCCTTTTTATTAATGACCTGTCAATACAGTTAGAAAATAAGCATTCTTCTGTATTTGTGCGGTGCAGTGAAAAAGTCAAATCTAGATATGATTTTATTTTTTATTATAGGGAACTCAAAAGATTTACCTCTTAATATTGGTTAACGTGAAACAATACACACATACAGTGAAACCCTGTTAAGGAGTTCCCATGTAAGAAGTTTTCCTGCTTAATGAGTTCAGTAATTTTGCAGATGTCTATATGCTCATGCGTAATTTGAGCCTTAAGTTTTCTTTTTTAATTAAATACGCATAATTTTTTTGTCACTGAACACAGTAAAACTCTGTTAAAATAGTTTTAAGTTTGCTCAGGGGGAAAAAATTTTGGGGCTCGAAAAACGGTAAAAGTTGGGGATTTTTTTCCTTCAATGTGGTAGCCACCCTGCTTGTCATTATGGAAACGGCGGTCGTGCATGATGGTTCTGCGTCCAGGGCAGCATAATCTCGTCTCAGTGGCTGGCTGTACACACAGCTTTTCCGAGTGCGATATGCTTTTATTAACAATTCTGTATTATAAACTTGTCCTGGTTTACCTTCCACTTCGTGGTGAAAATGCTGAGAGCTTGTTTTATTCCCGCAGACCTGTGTTGTGTTCTCGTGGCTAGGGTCTTCTTGGCATTCTTTCGTTTGCGTTAGTTGCCAGTTTTGCACCACCACATTTTTGGTTACCGTTACAGGTCTGACATTCTTTACCGAAGACAATTATGTCAAGGTCTGTGACTTTAGTAGTACTATCCTCCCTAGATTTCCTAATTGCACTACGAGTACCATGTTCTATCTTCACTTCCTTCACATTCAAGAGTTTTTCTGATTTACTTATGTCCAGAGAAGTGAGCGATACACTGTCCAGAATATCAGACTTTACAAATCTGTCCAAAAGATTCCTGCAAGTTGAGGACAATGCAGAAAAAAGGCCATTGGTGCATCACTTTGGAATTCTCTAAGAAATGATTCTACGTCTGAAGCTACTGTTTTGAAGAAGGCAAGTTCACCACCCAAAAGAGAATCATTAACACATTTTTCAACAACTGTAAAGCTGGTTGACAGATTAGCTTTCTTTTCTTTCTTATCCATTTTCACCCAAGTTATGAGGTTGGGTAGCATATCAATTGCCCCCAGAGCCACAACCTCATTTTCTAACCACCGAACAGAGCAAAATTTGTGAGGAAACACGAGTACTGGAACTGCAAGCTGTATAATCTGCTCAACATGCTGGGGACAACTTAAATTATACATGGCTCTTTATAACTTGACAAGATTCCAACATGTGGCTGTAATTTCAAACCTAAATGCACAAGACAATGTGTGCAAACCACAACTGCCCATATCTAGAGTCACTTATTTCTTCATCCTTCCCGAAATTCTTCAAATTCCTAAGAAATTTTAAATTAACATTAGGGCCATTCACTGATACCTAGATCAATTTCTTAACGAAAGCCCCAACACAGCTCAAGAAATATTGATGTAAGGTACCTAATTGTCACTTCCCCTTTAACTGGGTCTCAGGACCTAATAATATCCATTTGTTGTTTATCTGTTACTTTATTTAACGATTCATCAAATCCTAAGGTAACTTGGCCACAGTCTGCAAGTACATGCAAAAGCACAGTTTAGAAATATGGACTCAGACCATACAAAATAAAGCAACTCTGCTTATTACAATGTAATTTCATTCAAACATTAACAGGAGAAGTTCAGCATCTNGACCATACAAAATAAAGCAACTCTGCTTATTACAATGTAATTTCATTCAAACATTAACAGGAGAAGTTCAGCATCTTTTCTAGAACACAGAATTGATTTGAAAGTCATTACAGCGCGAAGTGTGAAAATAATTTCAGCCTACTTAACATCTTCCCGCATAACTNCAGAATTGATTTGAAAGTCATTACAGCGCGAAGTGTGAAAATAATTTCAGCCTACTTAACATCTTCCCGCATAACTGATTATCAGTTGACAGAGTAATAGTAATTTTCTGGCTGGTTAGCAGATGTATCCACAAAATCTTCCTGGGCTAATGTGATTTCTGTTCTGGTAGGACTATGTTTCACTGGTAAAAATGCTGGGAGTGGCAGACCCTGCTTTTTTTTAGATGCTTCTTGGATACACTGCAACTTGCCACAGCTCGCCACCCCATGTTGCTCAACTAATACTTAGTCCTACACAGTTTGCATCTTGCAGAATATAGATCAGTTTAAACTTCTGGCAACCATGTAAAATTAGGGCCATGAAGCCAATCACGGGGAAAGTGACTTCTTTTTGGCATAGGACATTGCTGGCCCCCACAACAGTGCAATAAAACAAAATTAAATTTTACAATACCACCCTTTTAAAACAAAAATTACATTAACATTCATTTTGAACACACAATGTGCAAGTTTTCTCTTTTGTTTATTCAAGAAACCAGGAAAGGGGGNATTACATTAACATTCATTTTGAACACACAATGTGCAAGTTTTCTCTTTTGTTTATTCAAGAAACCAGGAAAGGGGGAAAAATATGAAAATATAAAATGAGTTACAACACGCCATTTGATTAATATGAACATCTTGCAGACAGGCAAATTAAGGGAAATATTGGGGAGAAAATATTTTATGCAAAAAGCAAGCCAACAAAAATCAATAGACTTTCCCCAAAATTGCAATTTTCGAAGCAATCTATTTGGGCAAGATCAGAACGTCTTGGTTTATTGCAACATTTAAAGTCCATAGTAATATGTTTTGAAGTCGTGCTCTCCAAGCTATATGAAAGAGTTTTGTTAAGGCCTTGTCAGAAGAGCACTTGACAGCTGATGCTTATGCAACATAAAACACAATATAATATTTTGGGAAGCATTTATATAATGTTATGTTTCCCTTCTGTGGAAAATTTGAAGTTTCAATTACGTATAAAATACTGCAAAAGAATCTATGTGTTTGCTGTCATAAAATCATGAAAATATTGTTAAGAAAATAATTTAAATAATTAGATGATCGTTTCCTTTATCTAGTGTTAGGACAAAGTTAACTTTCACTGCCAAAAGCATCTTTGTACAAATGTACAACAAAAGATAACCATACATATTACTTACCTCTGAATTAGTACTAAAAATAACGCATCACATAAAATGTTTTCCCACTGTCTTCCACGTGATGAAGCGTGAAGATTTATGACGTTGCCAATGTAACATACCGAACAGGCAGTTTTCCACCCGCACTTTAATAAAATGGTCACATGACCATATTTTGTAAACAAAATCGATGATATTTTTATAATTTGAGTTTTGACATTGTGTTTACTTCAAAGCGTACAGATTACCAATTGCAGCCTTATTAGGCAAACTTTAAAGGTTAATATACACACTGTGGAGGTTATTTGCAATAAATAAATCTGCATTGCACTTAATGCAAAATATAAATTATAAAAATTCGAAACCAAAACAAAATTAGCACCAACGTATTTTTAACAATCACAGTTGCAGAAATCTAGTAGCTATACTGTTCAGTCCATAAATAATGTTTTTTCACAAAAACATATATATTGACAAAATACACTATTTAAAAGATATTTCAAAACTACACCAAAACATTGTTAACTGGAGAAGATTAAATATGCATTATTTAATTTCTGAAATACCATTCTAAGTGTGCATACATTTAAATGTTAAAATTGATAAACCCATTTTGAGCTTATTACTGCTTCATGGTATTTATTTGTTCCTGAACAGCCTGAACTTCAACTAGCATTTTAGCTTTTTTGGCCTCCAAATCAGACTTTTCTTTGTCTAGACGTTTTTTTAAATATCAATTTCATCATTTTCTTTGATTGCCTTTGCTTCTTTCTGGAGCTTTTCAGTTTCTTCGGTAAATCTGGCTCGTGCAATTCTGTAAGATAGAAACTTGGAAATGCTATAATCTGACAGGTCACCACCTGCTGCCATTATAGAGTCTTAGACCATGCTTTGCGAAGGTTTCATTCTTCATGTTATCAACGAGGCACTCACTGTTAACTGAGAAACCACGTTCAACATTCGCATTGCCATGGGAAAGTATCATGATGATATTCATGATTATCTCCACAGATTTCGGGTTGCCATTCTCATAAATGACATCTTGCCAGAAGTGGTCAACTCGTTTTTTCTGATCTCCAGCTCTGTAGACACTTTTCCATTCTAGGCTGAGAACAAAACTCTCGAAATTCTCTTTCTGCTCTGTCACCATCAATCCAGTGGTTTTCAAGGATTGTGAGAAGACACTTCAGTCTACTGTTATGAACATTTGCCATAGCTGCAACAGAGGGATCACAACAAGAAACAGCTTCAGTTAGGTTAAACTGCAATGGAGAGCACTCCAATAGCTTCTTGACAAATGATTTCAAGCACGTAACACAATCTTTATAAAACAACTCGCAATCCAGTTCCTTGGACAGTTTACCTAAATCTCTCGGTGCCCTCCAGGTACCATATCCTACATCAACTTTGGAATAACTCCGAAGGTTAGTTCTATTCTCAATGTCCACACGCACAAAATTTTGTGCTTCATTCAAAACATATTTCTTAACAAATCTCTTCATAATATTCAGAATGACAGTTGTGAGAGATGAAGGAATGGTGTACAAGGGCCATCAGTCTGATATTCTAAGAGGAAAAGCTTAAGTTTCCAAAGCCAAAGAATTAAAAATTCCAACTTTGCTGGAAGCAGTGGTCAATAACTGCTTTTGCAACAATTTTACAGCTTGCACATGTGGGTTCTCTTTTTTAAATTTTTGCTCCATGGATAATTTTTTTTAAATGTGGAATCATATCAGATGCTAGTTGAGCCACATCCTCTTTTTGCAACCAACGGACAGTACAAAACTTCTTCGGGAATTCTGATGAGCCTGAATACTCTGTCAACATTGAACGACATGCTGGATCATCCTTAAAAAGATTATACAGTGACCTGCTGCACAATATTCCACCAAGAAGCTTCAATGCCAGCCTTAAACGCACCATGCACACTGTGCAAACCACAGCTTCCCATGTTGAGAATAACTGAATTATTTTCAATACTGTTCAGTTCTGATTTTAGAACTCTGGAAAACTTGTGGTTCACATTGGGCCCATCCATTGAAATATGCTTTGGCGCGGCACATAAAAGCAGAATTAAAAAATGCTATCATAATTCCAAAACCGTATGTTCAGATCAATTTAAATCTCTTGACTCACTCTATAAAGCAATTAATCAAAACCAAATTACAATATGTTCGCAAGCACTCACAGATTCCAGCAACTGTTTCTTGAAGTGAGTTGCAATATCAAATAGTATAGAATATGCAATCTTGCTTCTTTGAAGTTGCACCTTACTGGCTATAACACTGTCTGGGAACGTAACGTTTAACAAATTAATGTACTTTGCTAATGTACGAGTGGATTTAGGTGCAATAATTGTCTGCAGACACCACAGCATTTCTGCAAGACTCACTTGTTCATCAACAACAAATGCCTTAAGACTACAGTGAGGTACATCCTTGATAATTTGTTTCTCTGGGGGTTGAACAAATGTCAATGCAGAGTGTTAACTGTTTGAAGACGATGTCACTGAATCAATTTTGTCCTCCTGTGAAGTTTTAAAAAAATTCACCTATTGAAAGCGTTTTTTCACTTTTGCCATGTTGGTTCAAGTAAACTGTGTGTTGCACACTTTACACTTGGCTTTCATTGGGTCACAAGAAACTTTTAAATCAAGCCAACCCAAATTAGGGTCAATAAGCCAGTCATCCTGAAACCAAGCTGTCATTTTACAAGGCACCTGTGCAGAAACCACATTTTTTCTACAGAAACAGAAGGCACAAATAATATGTGCAGAGTTCCTCATTTATTTCTCAAAATTAAAATTAACAGTACATGTAAAGACGAAAAACATTGCTGCCACATATAAGGCTGAGAAAACAAACCTTCAGTAACTTTTGGGCAGACAGTAGCAAACAAAGAATGTTAAATGGGCAAAAATTGTGCAACTGTATTGTAATTTGTTAAAATCAGCACCTTGATAGAAAATTGGCAATGCGAAGCACTTCCGGATATAAAAAATAGACACACAAAATTCAAAACGCACTACAAAATACAGTTCTCTAGCTATTCCCAATTTCTTATATTAACTTGCACAAGTGGCACCACGACATGGGAATTTTACTCAACTCTGCTGTTTATTAACGTATTGTATAATGTGTTTTGGCTGAAAACAAATATGAATGTCCACCATATCTTAAAAAGTGAACACAAGATAGAATGAAGGGATAGTCATGTTATTGTTTACGCAATGAATAACTTTTTGGGGGAAAAAAAAAAAAAAAAAAAAAAAATCAATTTGTGTTATATTTTAATATCCGAAAAAATGTTATTGTACTATAGTATTTTAAGCAGAATGTTTATTGCAAAGATAGACATAACAAAAAAATAAGCCTACATAGGGGAAAAACATTTCTTCACAAACCTGCAATTTCAAAATTCGTGCATGCAGCGCTGTTCAGTTATGTACGAATCCATCCAACACAATACCTAAACCCTGAATTCTTAAATTTGCGGATTCGGACACGACTAGAGAAAAATTGCAGATAATATTTCGTTACGCCTATGTTTTTATTACAATGAATTTGTTGTAAAACAAACATTGAAAATACAAATTACAGAAACTTGTCAGTTTCAGCATATCCAGTGTGATTATTTCAAAATTAAAGTAGTTAGGCTTTTTATTAAATAATTTATAATGCTGTTTTGAATTGTAATAACGATGATGTGGTGCCACAAGTACAAAGTTTATTTCTTTTTAAAGACCATGCATTGCAAATCAATGTAAAAACCAGATTAAAACACCGTCAAAGTTGANAGTCAAAGTGAGAAAAAAAATGGTCTAACTTACTCACCTCAAGTCAAATTATCCATCAACAAAAAATTGTCAACGAAACAACGCATCTTCGGATTGCANGTCTAACTTACTCACCTCAAGTCAAATTATCCATCAACAAAAAATTGTCAACGAAACAACGCATCTTCGGATTGCACACCATCACCAATGCATTCTTTGTTGCAAATAACTAGATAGGCCATTACCTCTTCTCCGTTGANTCTTCGGATTGCACACCATCACCAATGCATTCTTTGTTGCAAATAACTAGATAGGCCATTACCTCTTCTCCGTTGCTAACGAAACATTTCTGAGTGATTGTCCCTTAACTTACCTCCCTAACAAATTCACTTCTCACATAATATCAATTTGACACGTCCAAATTCCATTCAATGATTACATCAACATTTACGATTGTTTATGTTGTCGGCAGTCGGCGAGGCCATCTTTGGCAGCTTTCGCAACTGCAGCAAGCAACCGTGTTTATGATTGGTTATGGGTCACATGAAAATAACCATTACAAGAACAACAAACCAATCACAACGAGCTTCAATTCACTTAAAGGGATGTTTGTACCGTGAAACGCCACCAGTAATACCGATCCAAATCCTAAGTGTTATGTTGTTTCCTGCTAAGAAGTTTGTTTGCTTACAGAACGAAACATGTAATATGCAAACTAGAAAAAATTCAGATGGGTAAAAAATTCCACGATGCATCTTAATCTTAATTTTCCCAGCTTGTGGCCACCCTGTTAAAGCAAGCTTTGAAAAATGCTGTCCAATACTACGGACACAAATTTCATACTTTCATTCCCCTAAACAAAATCAAGATTAATAAATTTTACTAACATTCTAATGAAAGAAAAATGAGCTTGTGAATGTGGTATATAGTGACGTATTATAGTTTTATGAGACAAAAGGATATGTTGCTTGTGAGAGAAGGGAGTGGTGGTTACCCTGTGTGGTTGAAAAAGATCAGAACGAAAAAAATACTGTTAACTTTGTACATCCATATGGTCCGTCTGCATTCTTCCTGTCTCATGATCATGCCAACATTTTTACTGTGAGTGGAAGAGTTGTGAAGGCTATCCTGAAAGCTAAAACTGCCACCATACAAATTTATCTATTGTCTGAAGCAGAAATGGTAATGTTTACCAAAGTGATTAATTACTATATTTAAATGCACTTCTGGAGTTTCAAGGTAACTAGTATAAGAACTGATCTATGGCATTAAACATATTTAGCTAGTTAATATCAAGGTATTACCTAAATTTTTTTTATGAATTAGTATTTAAAAATGATACAAATTTAGTAACACTAAATTAAACAATATATCCAGAATTGTCATTCTCTAAAACTGTATTATTTAGCAAAATAACACATTGCCAAAAAATCTAAACAAACCATCTAATGGTACCATTCTCACCCCAAGTTGATTAACCATATAACCATACTTTTTTGGAAATTTAAAACCAGTTTTTCAAAATTCAAATGTAACTTAAAGTTCCAGAATATTTTGTTCTATACTTTATTTATTATTGAAGTTTCACAGTT
This sequence comes from Clitarchus hookeri, assembly GCA_002778355.1. NCBI lineage: Eukaryota > Metazoa > Arthropoda > Insecta > Phasmatodea > Phasmatidae > Clitarchus > Clitarchus hookeri. The sequence continues at coordinate 11,702 of NQII01010767.1, forward strand.
CACATACGAAGTTCCAGTATGCAGAGTACGAGCATTCACATATCACCATACAAGTGCAGAAACAGCGCTACAGTCGTTTACAGATTAATCCTTGTTATAAAAACTGGCCCGAAGAAATAATAACTGCTGCTACCTCCCACACCGGCGGATACATAAAATAAAGTCTAGTTGTCGATGTGGGGGCTCTCGTCACGCCCGACGTGGCCTATGCGAGCATTGTACCACTGCCCTGAAGGGCAACTGTCTTGAAATGAAGCTCTACCTGAAGTGACTTCTCTCGCAGCCGACTGACTCTGAAGTGCCATCAAAGGGCGACATACGCACGCGTCTGTGTGCTGCCTCTCCAGAGATAAGGGCCTGGCCACGCACGCTCTCCTCACGTTATCGACACTGCTCCGCACGTGATTCAAACTGTGTCGTCAACATAAATGAACTTCTCGTACAACAAGACTTGTTGACACATTCTGAAAGTATCTAAATAATGCCGACGCTTAACAAAAAACTGAAAACTACGGCTTTTGAAACAAAACGACAACAGTCCACCTGATAACCTACAATAGCACACGTCTGCCGGATAAACAAACTATCACGGGAAACGAGCCACCACGGCTTTAATTTTAAAACAGATAAAATTATTACCAAACTTTCCAAAGCTTAAGAAAAACAAAAGAAATTGAAACACGTGTCCCAAAAATTTAGAATACTGCGTCATTACAATCTTTTTAACGAAAATTTACAATGCTGGATGTCAAAGTGCCTCAAAAGATCTTTAGAACAAATTCTTCAGCAAATAAAATTTTACTTTCCCCCCCACACTTTTGAAACAGTCTCTACTCTATCCATTTATAAAATAAATTAACAAAACTGTTTTGTTAGTTGTTACTAACATTACACATTTATATAGTTTCAAAAATATCCAAGAGGGTGAGATTGAAATTGATTCTTTTAATTGATTTTACATGGAATGACCCAGAGACAATACAAGTGTTTTTATTGTGTTACATACCACGTGTAACTTTTTTATATATAAGTATTCAACTCTCTCTCTCTTCTCAGTCGTACGACAAAAAAGTCTGCGGCATATTTAATTGTCTTATTCTGGCTACAGCTCAGCTCGTCACATCACATCTAACCATTGCGACAACTAGCAATTCTTGTAAACATGCTATTTAAGGTAGCATACACACAGAAATGGATACATATATATAAAATATTTCAACGAGAAAAAAGTGCTTAAATTACAAATAGTATTGCTGCTGATTTTAAAGTTAATTTCACTCAAATTTATGCTGGTATAGGAAATTATTACAGACTATTTAAATCAACAATAAAACTTTAAACAAAATAAGAGATGTTCCCTCCCAGTTAAGTAAATACATATAAACAACAACATTATTTATTACCTGCCATCCTGAAAACAACCATTCTGGTAGAAATTGTGGCACATGGGAAATACACTATCCTATAACACCACACTACATCCATGCACAGTTGAATGAATGGCTTACAGAAAAGTGTCAAATATTGACCATGTGAAAAAAGTTTACCATTCTGAAGCACGAAATTATCTCCACCGCTGCAAGAAAATGTAGCTTAATCACCATGGCAACAATAAAATACTGGCCTGGGTCATTTTATTAAGAAAAATATAAGTACAAAACTTAATTGGGCAAAAATAATATACATAAAGGATTTTGTGTTTTCATTAGTAGTAACTATGGCACTTCAGCAGTGTTATGTGACTTACTCTGAGGTATTTCCTGTTTGTGGCCATTGTATTCAGCCAAATGTACAGACCTGTTCTTGACAGGCAACTGTATCAACTTCAAAGTAACAAAAGTCTAGACTCTAGAACATGGTTGTTATATTAATATTTTATGATAATATGAATGGCCAGATTGAAGGTGAAGCGTGAGTGGAACTATTTGGGTGGCTCTTAACATCAGATTTGATGGTTCTTGACATCAAAGTCTTGACAAAATAGCTAGTTAAACAATTTTAATTCATTCAAACCGTGCAAGGTGAGTTCCTAAAAACTAATATTGCAAATTCTCTAACTTCCAAGCACAGCAGCATTAAAAAATATTTACAATTTTTTAAAAAAATATTTTGATGTAATAAATAAATATATGTAAAGCGAGTTACTTTTTTTTTTGCACCAGATTAAAGTGAGCAATCTTATTGCTAAATACGGGAGCATAACAGATTTTTATAATCTATCACAAATTTAAGTATACTTCTCTCCATGTTATATGATAAATGATGGTGAACTTTTAGATGTATTTAACATTGTTTGTAAACTAACCTAAAAAGTAGAATATTAGTTACTTAAAACTAATTTTAAGAATATGTGCTTTATGTATTGATGTAATAAAATGTAATATTGCATATTCCCCTTACCACAAAATATAACTTACAAAAGAAAATTTTTAATAAGTTATTTATTTATTATATTTTGGTCTAGTAATTAATAAATACAATAACATAATGTCAGTCACTACTTTCAGGAATGGAAAATGGGCTTTAAAGTAACCCAGTGGATTGTTTAATTGACATCATTGCCGGTTTAAATGTTACTAATATTTTTCTTTTGTCATTTTTCAAAGCTTATATAATCAAATTTTGTTTGACAACCATTTGTTTTAGAATGCTATTAACCGCATGGAAAAGATTAATAAAATGGAGAAACTAAAGGAGGGCAAATATGAAGAGAACACAGCAGAGACTATGAAATAAACAACGAGACAAAAATACTGATTATGCAACTATCAGAAGAATAAATTTAATTGAAAAAAAAAAAAGCAGGGGCAAGAGATAATAGCAAAGTACAGAAGAAAATTAAAAAGAAACTTCAAACCAAATACTCCTGGACCATCAAGTACTCCATCACCAGCTTTCAAGAACTTTTCTAGTTTATGTAAGGCCACTGCTCAGGTATAAATCGTAAGTACGTCCAAAATCACCTAGTTATCAATAAGAAGTTATTTGAGTCTGTCCTATGTTCAGCCTTTGCCAACCTTTACAGACCCCTCCAAAGCACCACCTCAAAAACCCTGCTACTAGTATGACTGTCGCTGTGAGAGAACCAGAACAAATCAAAAATACAAAATCCACACCTTATGTTTTCATAAGCAGGCGCTCTTGCAATGTTTTGCCATGAAAATGACCCAGGAATTGAAAAGAAAAAGTTTGCTAAATTTACGCAGAAGCATGTAATGTTGAGCAAGTACCCCACAATGAATTGTCAAAACTTTATAAAGGCAGTTAATGAAAACCAGAAATTTGTACTAGAGTTCCCAGAATTCCCTTAACAGCCTACTGAAAATTTTTGTATGCAAGGATGCCACAATAGACTACTGGTTTGGAAAATGTGGGTCCTGCANCTTAACAGCCTACTGAAAATTTTTGTATGCAAGGATGCCACAATAGACTACTGGTTTGGAAAATGTGGGTCCTGCAAAATCTAACATCTTCAAGACTTGGGATTTGTGCATTTTCAGAGGACAGATCACATGTGAAATGGTTTTTACGGAAGGAGTGAGAGGTAAGACTGTTAAAGTGCACAAAGATGGAAGTTTACAGGATTCCCACCATATCTAGAGCACTGTTATATTGAGAGAGCACAGTCNGTTAAAGTGCACAAAGATGGAAGTTTACAGGATTCCCACCATATCTAGAGCACTGTTATATTGAGAGAGCACAGTTTAAATCATATCAACCCAACCAAAAAGAGCAACCACTGAATCCTCTCCACGTCATTGATTCCAGTAGTGTAGATTTCTCAGAAAACTACACGTGTAGCTCAATACGAGATGAGTGCCTATTGGCAACAAACTCCAGTTCACGGTTGCCATATGGCATTCAGGATTTCTTAATCCAGGATGTGTGTTGTTAGTATCTGATGTTCTTGACGATTACAAAAACACAGTGATAGCAATTCTTGATATATGTCATGTTGAGTTGCCACCNCCCCCCCCATTTTACAGACTTTTTTGGTCCCAATGTCTGATTTTACAGCACAAATTTCCCTCTTATTACACTTTCCTGCTTTTCCCAGTCCCTTCAAAAGTGTAAAATAGGGGATTCACTGTACTTAGCTCTGATGGGCATAGTTCACAGTTTAAAAATAGATACATAGCAGAAGCAATGAGAATCCCACCAAAGGAACATGACAAGATATTTTAAAATTATTTTGTTACTTCACAGGGCAAAGAGCCAGTTGATGGAATTTGAGAAGCCACTAAGTGTCAAGTTTGGCTGAAAGTCAAGGGCAGCAAATGTATGATACATAATGCCTCAGGCTTTGTGGGAGCAGTAGGTAAATCATCAAAAGTTTGTGTGATATTGGTGAACAATAAAGAGATTGTCCAGAAAAACTACAAATTAAACGTGGCATCTTAAGTGAAAAACTGTAAGCCATTCTAAAGTATTGCAAACACATTACTTAGAAATTTGAAATGGAGAAAATATAGGGCACTTGACTACAGTACAAGAAAATGTAATGGTGAGACACTACAAATGGCAGCAGATGTGATCGAAATGGATGACTGGGAGGTAGTGAAGTAGCTGCAAAATAATATAAACTGGATACGAAGACCAATAGTAAGCTATAGAAATGGTCCGATTCTAACTTTGAAATGGACTACAGTAAAACTCAAGAATAAACCCACCAATAATTGTAACTGCTCGCTATCACTAGGTTTGACTGTAATAATGTGAATTTTATGATAGATCATTAAGCACTGCATGCTCTTTATAAGTTTCATGAAATTAATTGATAGAACCAATTGGTGCCAATTAACAGAAACTGAACCAATAACTGGATTCATAAAGCTGCCAAATGTCAGAATATATTTTATTATGACCGTATAATGTGAGTTACTACTGGAAAAATATTGTTATTTACAAACCAAATACAATGCGTTACATGACATTATGTTTATTAGTTGAGTTACCTAGAAAATCACGAAGCCACTAAATTGTTTAGACTACTGGAGAATAATTTTTCATGTTTTCAACATGGCTTTAAACTCTTGTCTTTAAGCTGTAATGCGAGTTACCCTTAATAAATTAACCCTACTTCTGTTACTATCAATACCATCACTACTGAATTGTAGGCATATGAACAACAAAGAACAAGTTTCAAGATTTGTGTATAAACATAATATTTATTAGGTATATTTTATACTGGTATTTGTAATCACATCTTAATTATAGAACTAAGAATGACTAAGTAGCACAAATTTTGAGGCACGCCTCAAAATTTTAATATTTTAAATTTAAGCCAATTTTAAGGTCTAAAATTCAGAAGTGGCTTCAATAGCTGTATAAAATTACAAATATGATTTAGACACCTATGCCAGTGTACTGGATGATATTCCACTTTAGAATGACTGTACAGTATTTTCACAATAATAATCATCCACCATCACATGCTGCTAGCACATGTGAGCACCCATTTATCACTTGTATTAAAGCACGTGCCCTAAGCAAGTGCATCTATTCTCTATTCAAGTTTTCATAATGTATGTGTAATGGAATAGAGGCTTGTTCTATTAACGTAAAGATCAACACCATCATTAAATAAATTTGCATACCAAACACCTGCTGACAAGTAATGACCAATGGGAACTTATCACTGTAGATGAACATATCTAAAGCATCATACAGAGAAGATTACGAATCGTAAGTGCAACTTCTAATGATTTCTCAATTTTTACAGTAGCTACAAGCACATTATGCTTCCTACATAGCACCTACTGTGTGGAACCCAGTTATCCGACCCTGGATGTGGTGAGGTTGTGGGGTAAGAGGCTAGGTCTGGGGGAGGGACTGGCGGTGGAGGAAGTCAGAATACTGCCATACATGTGCAATCTGAATGAGAGTTAGCATTAGCTATATATTTAAAAAAAAAAGACTAATTAGATCTCTTAAAATGCACATAGTAGAGAATCAGCTATTTCATCAGTCACTATACAAAAGTGAAGGGCACTGGCGTGGCGTGAAAAAATGGAACAGTATTGGCTAACAGACTGTATTCTTCCAGACATAGTGGACGATACAATCAGTGTAGGAGCCAATAGTAGTAATAGTGAAAGTGACAGCAATAACAGAAATATAGAAGCTGACAGGACTGCTTCTGCATGCAAGGAATATACGTGTAAGGAAGACTAGACGCAGCAATTTTGAAATTGAGAGTATATGTTTTGGATCCAGAGAGTAGAGTATTCTGCTACACAACCTTTCAAAATTTTAATAACTTTCATGATCAAATAATTTAAAAATGGAGGAATGTAGAGTTTTATATACATTTACAATATTTATCACTTTCATCCAAAATGTTGAAGCTGTAGGCTTAACGTTAACTTTCCAATACAGTAAAATCCAGGCATATCACAGAAAAGGGCTTTATAATAATGACATTACTTTTACGCAATGAAATACTTCTTAAAATACTATAGTTTATGATCAGTGTTTCCAGCCTGAAAAGTGAATAGCAGCATCCAAACTGAAACATGCAAAATCCCAAATTATTAAATATAAATTCGGCCACTTAATTACAGGAATTGTTTAAGACAGCGATAAGCTAAAATGCTGCTATGGACTAAACATTGTAATTATTGGAATTTGTAATTTAATAATTGTGTTTCTATATCTACATGTGTACCAAACTACCTAGTGAAATATTGCATGTACCATCAGAGTATGTGCATATATGCATATCTCAATAATGCCAAAAAAAAATAGAATTTTTCCTATGAATGATAAAAACTAATTATCTACAATCACCAATTTTTACTTGTATCCTATTACGTTAAATATAATACAAACAAAACTAAAAAGGTTAAAAATATAGTTCTTGCTGCTTTCTTTGCAGTTCCCTTACAGAAAAGGAGAAGAGCACAAAATAATGTGTAGTTTAATTCTGTGTGTTACAGGTGCAATAATATCCTGGTACTGATCTAATTTGCCAGAAATTCAGCTTCTCGAGAATTCACATTGCAATCTTGGGAATTGGAGGGCCTATGACAATGCTTTATTTATGACCAGACATGACCTTCAGCAGTTCAGAATTTTTTTACTAGAGATTCCCCTTAAAACCATTAAGTTAATATGAAACATCATGGCACTTAAATTAATTAAATCAACAGATCAAAATAAAAACTAATTTAGTGGGACTTCCGTTTCCATGTACGTACTTGCCCAGACTTCGAAAAAACAATGTACAATGTTGTGGGATTTAGAGTACTATCTAAACTGTATTACAATGGCTATTAAATTTTCTACTATATAACGCAAAAAGATAAGGCAGATAATGAGGGCAAAAACGCGTTATAACACTAGTCTAGGAATGCGGTTATCGTACAACCACGTGCGTCTATTACTAATTTGGATAAGACTTGACTTGAGTAATTATTTAGACAGTGCTGAAAGTACTAACAGCTAACAACCGGGTGAAGCTATCAGTCAAGAAACTGGATTAAATGAACGACAACATAATTTTACAACCTGCGTGCTCCGANACAACCGGGTGAAGCTATCAGTCAAGAAACTGGATTAAATGAACGACAACATAATTTTACAACCTGCGTGCTCCGATATACAGGCACGAAGATAAGGCAACACCGCGTCGGAACACTTTGTGGCTCCAGTCAGGTCAAGTAACAACGGATCAAGAGAAAGATGGCTACGCCACCATTTTGATACATGCTGGTTATGCTGCTTTTCACTAAAGATTGAGAATTCTTGCAGGAGAACACGTAATATTCGAAATAGGTATATCCATGTGTAATATTCATAGTTTTCAAACTGCCATCAAAAACTAACGCCGCCAAGTTATTAAACTTCGTAACGCAAAATAACGACTAACTTGAGCACAGATAGCTCTCTTTGGTCTGAGATTATCCCTTTCGAACACGGTACCACAATCTAAAACTGGGAAAAAGCCGCAATGACTAAACCACGTGGTATTTCGACATCATGGCCGGCGACGAAAGGTAATAGAAACACATTCATACCTTTTTTCTTCCCCATGTCGAGCGACACACACGCATAACACACTAGACACGAAACTGCACACCGCACGCGCACCACAACACGAACTCTCAGCAACTGACTACTCTTCCAGGGTCACTTACGCCGAGGCTCCCGGGCTATTTCTGAACGCTGTCGCGCCTCGCACTTTGCACTCGCCGGCACGAGCACGACATGGCGGACTACAAACCCCGCCCGAGCAGCACTAGCGGCGGACAGTGTAGCGCTTTGGAGGGGAACTAAGCGTGCCACCATCAGTCCCCCACCACCCTCGGGTAAGGAGGAGCAGGGATTACGACTTCTCCGCATTCTATNACTAAGCGTGCCACCATCAGTCCCCCACCACCCTCGGGTAAGGAGGAGCAGGGATTACGACTTCTCCGCATTCTATGCCAGCTGAGTCCGCAGCGATAATATCCTCTAACAAATATCTGTGCACGTTCACACTAAATTAGTTCTACAGGTTGCACAAGTACCACCACAAAAATCTTAAGTTTTGATAAACAACCAACAAAGCACAGGGCTTCAAATTACATCCTGGAATAAGCGTAAACTATTTTCACATCCCAAAATTTTTGATGATACACCCTAAATCTCTTCATTCACTAACAATATTTTCTTTACTGATTGAGGCTCTTATTTAATATACATTTCCAGGATGTGATTACATAATTCATTATTTTCTTTAACAGCTGGAAATTCCCAATACATACTTTAAAATGTGATTAAATTGTTTTGAAATAGTGTATGCATAGCTATCAAACAGTCTCTTTAAGTTTATTTTATTTTTTATTTCACCATGTTGATCCCGTAGGTTGTCTGGAGGACAACTGGGGCATGGAGTTAAAAACTGCATCTTGCCTCACTTTTCAAATAAAGAATCAACAATCAACACACCTAAAAAGAACCAGTAAGTAATTAAGGCACTAAAAATGTGTTACACACACATGTGCACCCACACTATAAAGCATATATATAGTATGTTTATGCAGTTACACAACTTTGGTGTAAATGAAGGTAAACTGCCTAGACAAACATCACCAAGAAATAAAAAAAAGTGCAGACCAAAATTAACAAAAACAATTTTTTAAAAATTAATGAAAATAACTTGCCTTTATCTTTAAATCATTGGATTCAAACTATTCTTTATTTTATTATTTATTTATTATATTAATTTAGTTGAATATGAGTAGCCATAAGAGTAACTAAAAAATTAACCCATCACTAATGACCTACATGTCCAGACTTTAAACTCGCCTACCTACCAAAAAGATTAACAGAAAACCGAATATTTAAAAGAAAAAACACACAATTATGGTATACAGGTGGTCCAAGTACAGGCTACTGACTTTTCTTCTACAGAATTGTTTTGTTAACTTCTGTTAGGTTATGAAGTAAACATTTATCTGGCAAATTTATTACATTGTGTGCAGCAAAAAAATTTGTTGTATTACCTACATCTGTGTGTGTGTACTTGCATACACACAAAGTTCACAACTTCAAACACACAAGAATTCAGGTACAAAAACCTACAAAGGAAAATTATAAAAATTTAAGTCTTGTACAAGGGGAATAATATGGTAGCACAAACAAGTGTCACACCTGCACAAATTGTAATTTAGACAATTATTCCTCCCTCCCCAACCCCAATTATACAAGTAACTAAGAAATTTAAGTATGCTCTTTATTTACTTGGCATACCCAGTTCACGGACATACACAAATGAAATAAAGAGCATCTCCCCTACATTGGTGTACAAAGTAAATGGCATGCATTCTTATCAAACTATTCACTTTGAAACATTCATCAGTTGGTGCATGAGTACTTATAAATACGTATAACATTCAGCGTCATGTATGTAGACCATATGTCAATTTGGTTTCCATTCAAATACATTTTTAAAATCCTTTAACCTCTACTTGCCTGAAGTAAGATGCTACCAAATCATACAATATAAACACATTTTTTGTCAGTGGTTTTCAGTTAAAACCCCCGCCCCTCTAAGTTTTAGTTAAACCACCCCAACCCCCTTCCAAATTTTTTTTTCTTCCAAAAACAAAGGTTGATGCCACACACTAAAGGTTACCAAGTTCTCTCATCTTGGTGCAAACATTAGGTACTGCTGTCTCCTACTGGGCAGAAATTGACAAAATGTAATTACAGTTTTGAAAAACAGTCGCTATTGGTAACAAGACAAAAATTGTGAAGGAAATTCTGTAAAAAGTTTAATGCAGGCTCATAAAAGTTTCAATTGTGTCCAGGTAATGCATTTTAAAACACAGCAGTACAAAAAAAAATTGCAATTTTTTATTTAAGAAGGTTGGAGGACTACAAAATATTGTAACATGTGAGATCATATTTTGAAAGTAATATTACATCTTCTTGGGTGTTTTCTTTTTGTAGGTCAACATATTGTGGACAAGTTTAATAGTTTTGTTTAAAAACATCTTTTCCAGACACGCTGCAACACCGTTCAAGCATCAGGTAGGTGTCCTCCATTAGTGTAGCCCTAAATCCAACACTACACCACAGGACCAAGTGACAAGCTGGAGGTCTATTCACTAACTTCGAGGTGACCTAAACGTTCAGGGTAAGGTCAACAGCGGCACTACTGTCCTTATGCTTTTCAGGAGCTATTCGACAAGTAGTTTGCTCTCCTTACCTTGCACTCTGTCCTTAGATATGGTCTGGTATGGGAGGTGGTTTTAGCTCACTGCTCAACATGTTTCATAAAATGGCAGATTTCCTTGTGATTGAGGTTAAGTCATGTAAAAATTGCAAAAAGGAGAAACTTTTCAAAACGTTTAAATAAAATTTTCAAATTCTTTATTCCTTTTCATTTTAACAGATAACATCACTATCTAAATGACAGATTATGTTGTATGTTCTTATTAAATCACTGTAAAACTGATACATTAAACGGATTGATCATAGTTCTGCACTTTGCAAAAAGGTTTTCCATTTTATATGTAATTACCTTCTTAGCATGACTGATGAGAATTTCTTGACAACAGTCCATAGTGAGAGAGTTAAAAGAGTGAAGAGATTTCCGCTGCTCTTAACAGCCAGGTCTTGAGAGCCGATGAGTGATTGAGGCGATTATGGAGGAGCGCCAGAATGAAAGAGCAGGGGAAACTTGAGATTTCAGAAAATTGCCCTGACCAGCAGCATTGTTCAGCACAATTCCCACATGTGAAAATTCTGGAATGACCCAGCCGGGGATTGAACCCTGTTCCGCCTTGGTAGGCTAGCAGATTATCCACTCAGCCCCAACAGTCCATAGTGAATACCCAATTCACTATGTGTGTTATGAGATCCAGTGTACGCATGCTACAGACCGTAACTGCCAAAAGTTAGTAAATATGCCCCCTGGTTTGGTGAGAAATGCATTTCAAAGTAAACTGCACAAGTAAATTCAACTATAAGTTTGATGAAACCATCTACGTCTGACATTGGAGAAGAGAAACTACAGCTTCAATATAACAAAGGTAACTTTGTAAAACTAACAAATAGAACTATAACAAAATAAACCTTTTAGTCAATTTGTTTGCTGTGGCCTATGTAACATCCAGAGTGTCTCAATTTGTTCCTATGGGGGCATTTGAAAGCAGTCATTTACGAGACTCCAGTTGATTCCTTTGAAGACCTCGTCCCTCGACTATCCTGTGCAGCTGCATGCGTGCGTGAAATACCCGGCGTATTTGAATCTGTTCGCCAATCACTCCACCGACACTACCAAGCTTGTATTACTGTCGGTGGTAGCAATTTTGAGCAATTATTATAAACCTTGTTGTAAAAAGGCATTTAGCAGAGACATTGTAAATAAACAATGTTTTGCATGTCATGTGTTATGTTTGTATTTGTGCCTCAACGCGTCACTTCCGCCCATATATTCCTATACAATAATGGTTTATTTTAGTGAGCTCTACCACCCCTCAAAGTTTGTCCCATGATTTTAGAATCATCCTGTAACTACAGTACATATTGGCATGCAGGATGAATGACTTGCCACAGAACATCCATGACCACAACAGATGAATTTTGTACACTGACAGCATGGGCAGATAACCACGTTAAAACTTTCAGAACCCCAAGGCGTTCCACAATGTAACTCTTATGTTGATTTTATTATAGGCCCACAAAGAATGTAAATGACTATAAACATGTACTGAGCATGTTTGCTCAGGTGATAGCACAGCCAATGTGCGCTCCAAAAATTGTTCTAAAACTGCATTAAAATTATTCTTAAAGTTTTTGTTTTTCCATTCAGACGAAATTGCTTACCATTACACTTTAATTGTTTGCCTGGGAAAATCCAATTAGAACTCACTACATTTGGGCTGATAGCCCTAGATGTTTTCATGAACGATTGTAGTTCAGTAGCATTTAGCCTATATTCTAACAATTTACGAAGCCAGCTAATTTTTTGGTTAAGCTTTGGCCAACATCTTCACTATAGGGCACACATTTTGTAATTTACCTGTGACCTAAAACCCATGCACATGAAGAAGTTACTGTATTTATTTAGCTGCTTGCATCACTTCTCAAATGAATCTAAATCACTCATAGCAATACATACTTTTTAACAACAATTAAATAAGAAACACTACAGTATATATCAAAATAAAAGTCAATGATTGCAAGAACATTAAATAGCACGTATGGCATTTTGTTATGGCTACCATCTGTATAAACAAAGCAAGAGAGTAATTATATTCTTTACACACCTACATACAAGTGATTTGTACCTCTCTAGGAAGCATATCAAAGTGGTATATTAGTAAAGAGATAGTGTGTGTTCAAATCTCTGTGGCTGCAATTATTTTATATGTTATAACCAATTTAACAGATTACAACTTCAGTTAAATTTATATATTTTTCTAATAACATCTTGGGAAATATATAAAAAATATTACTGGTAATTACAGACATAACATAAGTGCTAATGTTTCAACAAAATAGATTTTTTCCTTAAGTAATTTTATCTTGTCCCCACAGCGTCAACATAATCATTCACATACAGGATGAATTTTCCCTACTTTTTAAATTTACTGATGGAACATTCAATAATAACTAATACAACGAGTAAGCAAACGGGCACAAAGGTGAATCAACCTACTAAAACAATGTGTTTACGATTAAGTTCCTGTTTCAAAACTTTCTAACCACAGAAATAAACTGGTAGGTCTGTACACCTTTTGTTCAAATGTTTAAATTTCGTTGATCCAGTAGCTATAAACAATTATTGTGCAAGATGTGAAGGTGGAACAAGTTATGAGAAGTTACGCAGGCGATACAAGAAATTTATGTGATGTTGGCTAAACTGTGTTTATCAAAATTTTCTTCCTGCGTAAAACTTAAAATTAGGTATATTAACAAGTTTGAGTTTTAAACAAATTGCTTATGTTAAAAGGGTTTTAATAATTTGTTTCCTTTACTTCAGCAATTTTGTGTTACATCAGTTGGCAATGATGGAATCACAAGTTACATGATCTTTTATATTGGTTCTGTGTGTAATGGATTGCAGCACTCTTTGAAAATCATCTCTGTCTATATCACAACTTACCAATTTTTCTTGGATGTTTGAAACAATAGTACATGAAGTCCAGTCAATACATAAATTGTACAAAATTTGGTTGCAATTAGTTTATCGGTGGACACTTGTAATGACTCGGTCATAATAATTATCGGGATAATTGGTTCATTTTCTTTCGTTTTGCGAGACTTTGTAATATTTTATCAAGATTCAAAGATATTGCAGTGGTAGAATGTTCATTGGTTATAAGTTTACTTTTTCGGAAATCTTAGTTTTTGTTTGTATCAGCATTTATAGATAGAAGCTTTCCACATTCAGTGGACATTTTTTCTTTCTAGAAGGTTCTATAAAATAGATTATTTCTACTACACAGTTCAGCATGTGAGGGGGGGAGGGGTCCGACATGTCGCATAGGCTTTCAAAGGGATTCCGGCCCAGGCCATGCCCTTATTTGGTCACGTTTGTGGCACCCTTAGGCGAGAGGGGATAGGCACGAGGTGACTTATACCCTGTGTGCCTACCACCCGCTAACGGAATAGGACCAGCTCTCGAGAAATATCCATAGAGCGTGGCAAATATCGCCCACATCTGAAAACACCCACGACGTCTAAATCTTTATTCATTTCAAGCAAGCTTTGAATGACGTGAATAAGAAATTAACTACTGCGGCGCTGCTCTTTGTTTGTTGTGAAACTGACTGTTCGTGACTCTGGATACTTAGAGATTGTATGTGAAATGTTTCATTTGAATGATAAATAAAAGTAAAAAGTAACTAATAAGAGACAAATTTATTTTATATTATTTGGCACCTTTCACATTTCAGGTATCTACTGATTGAGCAAACCGAGTTGTAATTTCCAGTTTATTCTGAAGGCTGCGACATTGCACACTTGAAATTGTACCTACCGTAATACAGAAAATGTACGGTAGCAAAACGGCAACATTATTACTGTATAAAATAAGCTCTTTTTTAGCCCCACATTTCACGCTGCCCAAATAAAAGTCAACATGTCTGTTCAGTGAACTCACACTGAGCTGTTTAAGTTTAAATGCATGTCACTTTTACCCTCACACTATAATACCATTCAAATCCAAACTAAACAATCAATTCGGAATGGCACGACAGCTGAATATTGCACGCTTTATTCATTCGTTTATTGGTAAATAAATGAAGGTTTTTGTTGGGATTCCTCTTTAACAGAACAAGTGCAACTGCATGCGATGTTATCTACGTTGCGGAACAAATGCTTCAATCTCGCAATATGTTATAAATTCAATTATTTGTACCTTTACATACAGTTCCACTAAACACTTCATTTTTCAAGCTGTCTACTATTATGGCATTTTTTTGTAGTCTGTCTCAGCCAATTTTGTTACAAAAAATACAAAATAGGTTTAACAGTTGCAAAGGAAAAATTAATTAATGTACACAACAACTGTGGTTCCCCTCCCTCACAGAGACTGTAAGGAATTTGAATCATCATCAATTGCTCAGCCCAACTCTCACTTACACTTGTGACCGTCAACAGTGACTTGACTTGGCTNGCCCAACTCTCACTTACACTTGTGACCGTCAACAGTGACTTGACTTGGCTTGGA
The DNA here is from genome assembly GCA_002778355.1 of Clitarchus hookeri. NCBI lineage: Eukaryota > Metazoa > Arthropoda > Insecta > Phasmatodea > Phasmatidae > Clitarchus > Clitarchus hookeri. Next base: position 26,871 of record NQII01010767.1, read on the forward strand.
AATACGTTGGCTGGAATTGGAGCGTTCCCTCTGAGACACTTCAGTGTTGTGGCTGGTCACCGTGTCACACCGATGTCCAACCCCCCCACCGGTGACCCGGCCAACAATCTCACTGTGTATGGGACGATCACTTCAAGTTGCACAGGTTTGTATTGGAGCGTTCACACTAGGTCACTTGTGACTATCACTTTCCTTGCCTTGCCATCCACACAGCGCATAGTTGCTGTACAGTGTAAACAGAGTAGTGCTCATATTGTTTTAATTTTATTGAGAGTCTGTTTTTTGTAGTTATGAGTTTAAATTTTAACACAGAAGTTTTTGTAAATGAAATGGAAAGTTTGTCAGCCATTTGGGACGGCAAGAGTGACTACTACAGTAATAAAGTNCAGAAGTTTTTGTAAATGAAATGGAAAGTTTGTCAGCCATTTGGGACGGCAAGAGTGACTACTACAGTAATAAAGTTGTGAAAAGGAATACATAGGAAGTTATACTGAAATTTGTGCCAGATTTCAGCAAAAAAGCAACGTTAAAAAAACAAGCTAGGAAAGTTGAAATGCAATACTAGTAGCCCGATCTTCATTAGAAGAATGCATGTATTGTATTTCAAAACACTAACTGAGAATCACATTCATGATTGGATGATTCTCATTGTTGCATATTTTAAACATCAGCCCATGAATTACTTAGAGTATCAGAGTAACCTGATACTGGTTGGCCTAGACAAATAAGTATTGTTTTCTCATCAAAGCACGCAACCAATAACTAACGAAAACAAAGTGCACACACAAGAAATGAAAATGTACTCTGCATGAAATTCTTTCACGAAAGTCAAGTGTCCCTAAATATTAGATTATTCAAGCTTTGGGCAATGGTTTGATGTGTCTAAAAAATGTCCATGAAATATGTTGCTACAAGTTTAAATACTTAATGAACACATCACTGTTGCCATAAAACACTATTACACTATGTATTCAGTGTGGTGTCTATTATTGACAATTACACTGTTCAACGCAGAATGCAAAAATACAGTATCCTGTAACAGAAACAATCACCTTAATTGAGCCTCTTAATGCAGTCATTTATGAACACGCTTAATATCAGTAATAGCAATATGTTGCACAAAAAAATCATGCCACATTGTTCAGCGTATGTGTCTCAACTTTATGAATGAGAGCTTTCGGCTGCCCTTAACAGTAAATGTCTTCAGCCCCGATGAGGGTGAAGCAGGGTGGTGTGTCACATTTCTAAAACACAATATGTACTACTTGAAATATTGTGATATGTTTTCGTATTTTTTATCTTTTACTTTCTAATTGTAGGAAATAGCACTTCATAATTTGGGAAAATAATGATTCAATTATGGACCGGTTATGCAAAATATAAAATACGTGGGCTGAAATGGAAACACCTAAATAGACAGGTGGAAAATAACTTTAACAGATGTACTAAACAGTGCTAGAATTATGGTTAGCACTTTCGATAATGTATTTAACTAACAGATTGTATATTAAAACTTGTTTGTATTGTATTTGTAAATTTTTTAATTATGAAACGTATGTGTTTTCTGAATTTTGCCTAGTAAGAATACAAATGTAACACACATTTATTGTAATTTTTCATATTGCAAAACAAATCTTGTAACAAAAACCCTGTTAAAAAGAACTACCCACAATGCATGCTAAATTATCTGATATGGCAGTGCGCACACAAATTGCACAAAAAAGTATTCATCTGTACACAATTTTTTAGCAATGCAGTTGTATTTCAAGGTATTACTGCTTTCATTTCTTGTCATGTGCTTCAAAGTTAATCTTTTATAGCATGGATGATTTAGAATTTTCAGACAAACGGCACACGTGTATGAGTTTCTTAAGTTCTTCTGCTCATATTTTTGTATCTGCCAGGGTACTTCACCTTCAGGACTCATAAAATAGTCTGTGTATTGATCTCTGATGCAGTATGCAATTTTTCCTCCCCCGGTGATACATGGTGGCGGTGATACATGGTGGCGTATACAGGATATCAGGTAATTCACGGATACGGATTAACACCACATGAATCTGTGATTAAAACTAAGTAGAAAATATTCTTTGGTAAAAAAAGCATAAGATCCATAGTTTACGAGAAGAGAGACAATAAAGTAGATAAAATGACTATTTCAAGTTAAGCACAGCATACAAAATGTTGAAACGTCATAACAGGTGTTTGAAAGTTGCTCCAGCCATTACAATGTGCTTTTCCACACGTTGGATGCATACAGTTTGGCCACTGAATGCACTCGTGACCATTGCCATGCCCAGTACTCACTGCATGTTAACTCCATTGCCTCTTTGGCACTACTGAGCATTTAGCTCATTCCCTTGCCGCATGTCTTACGACAGACACATTAGTTGCAGCATTACCACATTGACGTATCCCAGTCTGCTCTCCACTCTGTAGGTTTTCTACAGGGTGATGGAGCGCTAGATCGTTGGGTCAACCTTATTGCGTAGTGAACTGACACATACTCAGGGACGAAATGAGGTGGCAAAAAACACTAACTTTGGATTTGGTTAGCTAAACAGTTATTTATATCATCGTTACGTCACTCATATATAGGAATGGTACACTTTACTCCTGGGTTCCGCTCCCTTCCCCCTTCCCTTACCCGTCGGAGGCCTACAGGTCGGAGTTTTAGTTCCTAAACGTCGGGGAAAACTGGTCGGATTTGGAGGCGCGGTTACTTAGCTGAGCTGCTGCTGTGTGCTGGTTCTTCTCGACTTCTCGTCTCGCGAAGTCGTCCCTCGAGTCCTCTGGATTCACTCCGGCGTCCGTCCCGCGAGGTCTGGCACGACCTCCGCGTCTCACGAGTCCGCTGACTTCACTGACTCTCGATTGACTTGACTTACTTCGGCGCCTGTCCCGTGAGGTCTGGCACGACCTCTGCATCCTCCGAGCTACTCGGATTGACTGACTCTTCTCCACTTCCCTGCGGTAGTATCTCTCTGTCTCCTCGAGGAATTCCCCACGTCACTGGCGACCCGACTTGCGTCAAACTTCGGCGTGTGTTGATCAGGTGAAGCAAGCCTCACGCGCTGACGAGCGTCTCCCTCAGTCACCTAGCCCGTGCGTCATTGGAAGACACTATCGGGTGACGTCGGTATGAGTGTGACGCCAGTTCTGGCAGATTGTGAAGTCGTCGCTCTGTTCTTTCTCTAGACGCGTCATGCATCAACGTCGCCTGACCATTATCTAATTTGAATACCACACAATTGCTACTTTAGTTTTTGGATCTTTCATGTTGTTTTTCTCGTAAAATAAGAATCTTGCAAGTTTTTACCAAAGAGTATTTCTACTTAGTTTTGATGCCAGATTCATATGGTGCAGTCTGTATCCACGAATTACCTGACATCCTGTAGATGTATCCCCGATTTGATAAGGGATTTTCTGTATGTATGCCATCATGGTCTCGCACTAAATTATGTAGAAAGCAACAGGTTTTTACTATAGACACTGCCAAATCGAAACAGACAAGAGGCTTATGGAAAACGTGACACTTGTTAGTAAGAATACCAAAAGTACTCTCGCTGTACCTTCATGCTCTGCACCATCATTAATTTCTTAATGCTCAAAAATTTCTCCTTAAATGGACGTAAGATGTTGACAGTCCGAAAGCTTTGTCGCCTACAAACATAAATGGCATATAAGTGTATGGGTAATGACACCTGTTTGGGGCAGGTATATTCAGTGTACCATCTTGCAGTTTTTGTTGAACACAGAATTACAAAACAGTAGAATCAGACGATTTATCGTATGCTCCACACATCAATAAAGAACTTTTGTCAAACCACAAGCAGCTAACCAAAGCAAGAAAAATAATTCTTACAATAAATGCAGTACAGGGACCCAATGTCCGTATGCTTAATGATTTGTGTGTGCTTTTCTTCTACAGCAGCTAAGCAATGAGGAAACATGCCCCTTTGAAGGAACCCTGCAACTGAGGAACTCTACATCTCTTTGGTGAATTTAGGAAAATGCTGACTAAGCCCCACCAAATATAAAAGCAAATTTCACGACTAATGTACAATAATGTTGACACACCAGTCCTATACAGAAAGTGTAAATCCATCATGGATGAACCAGTCGCTAAGTACCTGTGAAGAGTATTCAATTAGTAAATTCTGAAAATAGTCACTACGCGCATACATTCCCACACATCCTCTTGCACAATCCAGCATATAAAAAGTAGGATTGCAGTAAACAATAATAATGTTTCTCTTTGTTACAGGTGCAGTAATTCAAAGAAATTGGAAAACATTAAAGGCTAGCTACATGCATTAGCGAAGAAAATATCTAAGAGTGGGTCTGGAGCAAATGTGCAGAAGTAGTACATATTTTTCTCAGTGGCAATTCTTACAATCAGTTTGAAAATCCACTACAAGGAGGGTAAAGACATGTTTAGTATGCTGCAAGCACAGAAACATTTGTGCAAACACAAAAACGGAAGTTAGGGATATGCCTACAAGATCATGCTCTGTACAGGATTCTTAAGGAAAAAATTACACAAAATGAAAGAAGGNGCAGAAGTAGTACATATTTTTCTCAGTGGCAATTCTTACAATCAGTTTGAAAATCCACTACAAGGAGGGTAAAGACATGTTTAGTATGCTGCAAGCACAGAAACATTTGTGCAAACACAAAAACTGAAGTTAGGGATATGCCTACAAGATCATGCTCTGTACAGGATTCTTAAGGAAAAAATTACACAAAATGAAAGAAGGCCAGAATTTCATGATGACACATAGTTCATATAACCTTTAGTACCCGAAGTAAAGAAGATTCCAAAACATGCTAGACAAAGTTAAATAAGGTTTGTGTAATATTACTAATGCACAGCAGCACTATGCCTGTAGCTCTTCTGCTACGTCTTCCTAAACAGAACATGGACAACACCATGAGCCTATTCCTTCGTTTTCTGCATTCCATGGGTCAGTAAACTAAATGGACTGAAAGGCAGGAGGACACTCAACAGCACAATTCCATTGGCAACTAATTTCATCACCACAGACAAAATCGTACAGTGAAGAGACTGTGCTGTACATTGATATTGAAGAAGGAATCAAAAAAATAGTGAGATGTATAACTGTGTAAGACTCTTGTACAATATTGAAAGAAAATACTAGGAATTCCTGTAAGAGAAACTACGTCTCAAAAAATCCAAATTACCCTAATTTTAATTTTAAATATCACTGTTTTCTGTCTAGGGCCGGTATTACAATGCTTTGACGGATTACCAAACAAGTAATAATTGAAGTTCTTACTTCTTGCTTGTTTTGTGATACGTCAAAACAAAACATTGTAATACCACCCAAAAGCCATTTTATGCAGGAAGTTCAAGTGTTCTATAACCAAACAATACGTGCATTCATACTTAAACCATTCATATTGGAATACTTACAGTGGTAAAGTAGGGACATTGGATCAATGTTAATTTACAAAGAACAGTAGGTAAATTAAATAAATTACAGCAGACTGTCTACGATGAGACGTGGAGAAGAAATGTTGTGAATAAATACTCTCAATAGAAGCTAGTTATGATGTAATCATTACAAGCTGAAAGTAAGTACACTAAAATAATCCTACCATCACAACGGTAATCTGTTTTTAGAAAAGGTATTAAAATTACATGAATATAACCATGTATAATCCATTCATGGTATCTTCGATACTTTTGAAAAGAACCTTGTAATGACGCAATATTCGGAATTTTTCGGGACTCTAGTGTAAAATTCTTTCGTGTTTGTGAAGCTTTGGGACAGCTTCGTATTATTTTTATTGTGTTTCAGTTTAAAGCCGTGGTGGCTCGTTTCCCGTGTTTATCAGGCGGACGTGTGCATTTGTAGGTTAAGGGGCGGACATCTGCGTGTTAAGTTTTTATCAGGAGTCCTGGTTACAGTTTTCGTTTCGAACTTTGGAGTTTTTGAAACCTCAGCATTATTTAGTTCCTTCGGCGCAGTTTTAATATGTCAACAAGTTTTTGTGGACGGCGAGGTTAGTTTATGTTGACGGCGCGGCAGTCGATAACGTCGTGTTGAGCGCGGGCCACGTGCAGTTTTAGATGACGCTGCTGGCAGATGCCGGATGCCGGGCGCTTATCGCAGGAGTAGTTCGTATGGAGCAGTTAGATAACGAGGGAGAGCGTACGTGGCCAGGCCGTTATCACCGGAGAGGGGGGATAGGCAGTAGGATATAGGCGTCTAGCTGGCACCCTTAGAGAGGCTTATTGGTTGAGAGTCGTCAGAAAGAGTTACTTCACGTCGCCCGTGAGGGCAGGTCAGCGCAGTCGAGAAAT
>NQII01010768.1:0-20200 GCA_002778355.1 Clitarchus hookeri
GGGAGGGGGGGTAGGGGGTACTCGATATTAGACAGGTGGAGCAGTTTTTTGGATCTTCAGTGCATGTTTTGCTGTAACAATATCCTTTAGTAACAGTAGCGACTGCAAATATGGCCACTTCGTCACATGTTCGGAACCTAAACCATCCTCTTAGCGCGAAGGTGAAATTTTTCCCACTTCTACAGAGAACTGAACACTGCGATATTTCCACTTCCTTCTAGCGGTATATTCTGAAGCACAAAATATCGAATCCTATACCAGTACTTGTTTGACTGTGCTCAAGTGGCGAAAAAGTTGTGAATTTAGTATGTTACAAACATTTAATTTGGAATTACATGAAAAAGTTGTGTTGCATGAAGATATTTTGGAACCTTATGAGAGAAGTGATTGAATTTTAAAATTTCCATACGTATGGGAAAAATGGTTTTTACGTTTTCTTTCAATTGTTTGCGTAGCTTCATAATAATACTATTTCGTACAGTGAAATCATGTTGCAAAATATCCATGAAATAAAGAGACGCATTTTTGTTCACTGGAACTGCCTTGCTACAGATATAAACACACTGCAACTTACTACCGTAATGTTTGTTGGATTTATTTAGCAACGGGAGCCTCGTTCAAATCTCTATCATTCTCTTTCCGAATAGGAGCGTCTACCGTCGGGAAGATAATTGCCGAGACAGTAACCGCTCTATGGGATGTTCTGCAGCCGGAGCACATACCAGTGACAACAAAGGAAATTATGACAATTGTTGCCGAGGATTATTTCAAGATTTGGAACTTTCCTAACACTTTTGGTGCTATCGATGGAAAACGTGTCCGTGTTGTATGTCCGAATAATGCAGGTTGAAAGTTTTCTAATTTTAAGAAATAATTTTCCGTTGTTCTCCAAGGTGTATGTGACGCGAATTATAGATTTATTACACTATACATTGGTGGGTATGACAAACAAAGTGATGGTGGTATATTTCACGCCTCGGACTTAAACCAGTTACTAAGCAATGGGCTACTTGACGTTCCAGAACCTGCATATCCTCCTGGAACCAATAGGACGGTCCCATTTGTGTTTATAGGAGACGAAGCATACCCCCTCCTTCCTTTCCTTTCAAAACCACACAGCGGCAAAAATTTGACAATTTAACAGGAATGCTTTAATAAACGGTGGAGAAGGGCTAGGAAATCTATCAAATGTTCTTTTGACATACTATATGCAAAATGACAACTAATTTATAAATGCATCGATACTGTCATTGCAGAGGCAGATTATATTATGAAGTGCATGTATATTTTGCATAACACCATTCTGGACAAAGACGGTTTTGAATGACACCTCCCTGATGTAGAAGTTATTACTAAATGACATCACCTGAGGCATANATTCTGGACAAAGACGGTTTTGAATGACACCTCCCTGATGTAGAAGTTATTACTAAATGACATCACCTGAGGCATACTGCTGGAAGGCCTACAAATGCTGGTAAAACCGTCAGGGATATTTTTGCAATATATTTTGCAAACCATCCTTTGGTGTACAGTCCATAAACAGTACATGTATAAGACATTGAATTCGGCGCCACTGACTAGTAGCAAATGACGTTTTCACGTGTTTAAAACTTGCGTTACAAATAAATTTATCGCACAGACTTACCATCCACATTCATTTCTTATCTCATTTCTTTCCACCATTTCTGCAGAACAACACGATTGCCATGCGAACTGTCCCGCTTATTCCAAATGGGACGTCTTTTATACACAGCACTAATAATAAGATCGATGTTCATTATTTTTATTACCCTACAGTACTTTCGGATATACTACCTGCACCGGTAACCAGCCAACCAGAACTACCCACTCATTCCGGTAGGCTGGTCGGCGCAGGCGTACCAATGCCGACCAGCCTGCACCTGCTTAATTGGTGCGTGCTTTCACTTGCTAACACACGGACTTCCTGATGCTGGTTGGTACCGACCGGCGCCGGCAGCCTGCTAGCGAGAAATCTGCTTCCTGTGTGGACGTACCCTTAGCATGGAAGTCGCCTATAGTTACACACAAATTTTGCATTTTACGATATTTTTAATAGAAGAAATTGATTACTTTATTGATTGTAATTGTACTGATATAAATTCTTACATGTTCCGTAATTTTTTTAACGAATATTCCTTCCTTTACGAAGGTCCCAGAAAAGCACACATACACTCACACACATGGCTGTTTACAATACCTACAATTCTAACATAAAATTTTCTTAGGTAATGTGAACACATCTGCTGCAGGTGGTTCAGTTAAGCTCTGTTTTTTCTTAATTTCTTGAAATATCAATTCAGCATACCGCAGTGTAGGTCGTTATAGAATGGCGTTTTATATTCAGAAAGTGTGTTTCCTATTCAGTGAAGCAGGATACTTCCTTGAAACAAGAAAATTCCTTATATCACTCGCTAGTCGGCTTTCTTTGATTTGTGCAGATATTTTATATTCACCGTTTACTTCTGCCTTTGGGAGTGTGTGACGAAAATTTCATGAACAGTGTGTTATAACACTTTCTTTTCCTCTGATTTTTCTATATTTTGTCCTTAATCTGTAGTTCAATGTCAAACGTAGCAGAAACTTAACAGTTTCTTGAAGCACAATACNTAAACGTAGCAGAAACTGAACAGTTTCTTGAAGCACAATACTGCCAAATATGCTCAATAATTTGTACTCTATCCAGGTAAAATAATTCTATGCCACTTAGATAGCATGTTCCTTTTTCTCAGAAATTTTTTAGATACAGGTATATTGTCATCATGCCAGTTAAGAGCATTGTATCAGATAAGACAACTTTTGAGTCAACAAAACTTAACAATAAAAATGGCGTACACATAGGTATGCATTTTATTGCACTGAGACTTTAAAGTGGTAATGGCACAGATGAGTAATACACATAATCACAAAAACAGAGCAGCAGGACAATTACATGGACCAATGATACACTTTTCAATCATATTTAATATTGTATCGCATCACCTCGCTCTACGATACACGTTACACCGTGGCCTGACAGTTCAGCAGACGCCAGATGTGGTTACGAGGCAGACGGGCCCACAATTGATGGACAGTGTGTTCCAAAACCTCAAAATTGTGGCACGACATCAGCAGGCGTTTCAACTGGTTCAATGCATGCTAGATTGATGACATATCAGAGGAGCGGGCAGGCCATGGAAGTGTTTGAACATGACGGGAGCGGTCCTGGGCGACCCGTGCCGAGTGCGGTGTGACGTTATTCTTCTGGAAAAGCGCACATGGAATCCCGACCAGAAATGGTAGCAGATGGGGGCGCATGATTTCACCCACATACTGCTGGGTCATCAATGTTCCATGTAACAAGACGAGAGCTGATCGGCTATAGTCGGCCTAGACTTACCAGAACCTAATGCCTGCCGTGGGGAATGTGTGCCGAACGGTAGCGAGATTAGGATAGTGGCATACCAGGAGCCCACCACGTCTGAGAGCGATGATCATCAGTCCACATAACGAAGCGTTACTTATCACTTAACTCGACCCGTCGCCAATCTGTGCCCTTCCACATTGCTCTGGCCCGGCACCATTGCAAACGGAGCGGCCATAATGGGTGCTGGGATAGCAGGTTCGCCTTTGCAAGGCTTCGGGAAATGGTTCGTGGGCACACAGGAGCCCCAGCACTGGCCAATATCGTGAACCGAGTCGCCATGGGATTCCTAAACGCCTAGTACACGATCCGTCCATTATCTTTACTGGCAGTCTACCTCGTCCATCATGATCCGGTTCTCCATGTCTGGGTGCCTTCACATATCCACTGCTCCCAACAGCATCGAATATTGTGGTCTGAACGATCCATATGGTGGGCTATATGACGGTACGACTGCCGTGCGGTTTTAAGCCCGATTAGGAGTCATCTCTAGTTCCGTCAATTGCGTAACGCGACGTCTTTTGCGTCATCCCGTCATTCTTCTTTACTCTGTTCGCTTTCTTGATATCGTCTGGTGTTTCTCGCGTAAATGCGGCTTCAACTACACGCCAGTGTCTACGACCACTGGTCGCTGCTTGCAGTGCCACCGTCGGGTGTGCAGTCAAATGCAAACCCCCCCTATATGAGATCATGTGTTTACCAGTCCTTACTGTTAATATTTACATCGTTTCATGGTCGTTTGAATTGTTTCTTCGTGGTGCGCTATTTTCGTTGTCCGGCAGTGTATTTAATCGTTTAATTTCACGCTCACGAAATTGCAGCTCTTCAAAATATGATTGGTATTTTTTAGCAAATCGGGACAGTCAATGTTATCTCGGTGTTTCGTTTTCACGAAGTCTGATTACGATGGAGAAATTACTTATTAATTAACTTATATTATATATCCTTTGTAAATTCACGAATATTATGTAGTAATAAATATTACGAACATTGCATAATAAAATAAATGATACGTATATTAGTTGATATTTGATTATAAAATTTTACAAAAAAGAAGCAATCGAAAGTTTATTGCTGTGTAGGAATTTTGCATTCAAAATCATTGCAGAAAACATTTCGGGTCCCTCCCCACCACCCTTCTTCATGTATCTTGTGTTCCGCAAATATATATAATATTCAACCTACTTCTGACACTATTCCTGTAAAGTTTTTTGTTTCCTCATATACAGGATGATTCTAAAATCATGGGACAAACATTGAGGGGTGGTAGAGCTTACTAAAACAAACAATTATTGTATAGGAATATATGGGCGAAAGTGATTCGTTGAGGCACAAACGCAAAATAACGCATGAAATGCAACACATTGTTTATTTACAACGTCGCCGCTAAATGCCTTTTTAAAGTAAGGTTTATAAATAATTGCTCAAAATTTGATTGCGAACGCCAATGAGAACGTCTTGTAGCAATTCTGGTAAAACATCTTCCAGAAATATCCGATAACAGCGGCCATTGAGTAGGGTTGGTAGAAGATATGGGCCTATGAGGTAATCATTCACAATACCCACCCAAACATTCACAGAGAAGCGTTGTTGGAATGCATGTGGGCGTGTGGCGTGTGGATTTTCTGTTGCCCACACATGAGAATTGTGGGCATTGAAAACGGCTTCGTGTGTAAAGGCCGCCTCATCTGTGAATAGCACATGAGCCGGAGAAGCCAGCTGCAATGCACACTGCTGCAGGAACCATTGGCAGAAANATAAAATGTTCATTAGCAGCATACTTAACGAGTGATTCCGTACAAAAAATGTTAAAACAGTTGCTGGAAATGCATTCACCAACAGGCACCCATGCTTGGCGACATCTGTCGTGATTGGCTGACAATGGTGACGATAGTTGAGTGCAGTCAAACTGTGCGTCAGTGACCTGCTGCATCAGCGAAAAAAGCATTTGCGCTTGAGAGTTCGGCCGTGATAGGTGATTTAACGAATAGCGAATAGTCAGACATCTATATAATGTACGGTGCTGCTAACTGTAATGGCAGAGCAGCGCTACGGCTGTATTGGGAACGCTTTCTACGTAGACGCATTCCGAACCACAAAATGTTTGAGCGATTACACCGGCAACTTTGTGAAAATGGTTCATTTATCGCCAGTACTGATGGAAGAGGTCGATCGAGGACTGTACGACAACCACACCTTGAAGAAGTAATCTTGGACCATGTGGACGAAACACCCGGCACAAGTACAAGGGCCGTAGCATGTCGTCTACATGTCAGTCAACCAACACTTTGGAGAGTTTTACACAAAGAACGTTTACACCCATTCCACATACAGAGAGTCCAAGCTTTGCAGACGTGTGATTACCCTCTGCGCGCGGCTTTCTGCCAATGGTTCCTGCAGCAGTGTGCATTGCAGCTGGCTTCTCCGGCTCATGTGCTATTCACAGATGAGGCGACCTTTACACGCGAAGGCGTTTTCAATGCCCACAATTCTCATGTGTAGGCAACATAAAATCCATACACCACACGCCCACATGCATTCCAACAACGCTTCTCTGTGAATGTTTGGGTGGGTATCGTGAATGATTACCTCATAGGCCCATATCTTCTACCAACCCTACTCAATGGCCGCTGTTATCGGATATTTCTGAAAGATGTTTTACCAGAATTGCTACAAGACGTTCTCATTGGCGTTCGCAATCAAATTTTGAGCAATTATTTATAAACATTACTTTAAAAAGGCATTTAGCGGCGACGTTGTAAATAAACAATGTGTTGCATTTCATGCGTTATTTTGCTTTTGTGCCTTAACGCGTCACTTCCACCCATATATTCCTATACAATAATTGCTTGTTTCAGTGAGCTCTACCACCCCTCAATGCTTGTCCCATGATTCTAGAATCACCCTTTATATAAAAATATACACCGGGAGAAAATGAAAAATGAACATAGAAACACCATTTGTGCATGGGGTACTGATAGATGGCAATAAACCCAATGATTAATAGTGCCGCGATATGGACAGAGTAGGAACCGCATACTAGGAATAAGACCGCTGAGACCAATACAACTGTAGTTGACCCAGTGAAAGAACATTCTGCTGTTTCAAGCATTCACCTTTGTGTAGTAAGCATTGTAGACATGCCACGACGTCATAAACGACCACGCTTCGTGCAATTAACGGACTTTGGACGAGGTCATTTGTGGGCCTGAGGTAGGCTGGATGGTCCTTCCGAAGAATCGCCCATCACGTAGGACGNGACTTTGGACGAGGTCATTTGTGGGCCTGAGGTAGGCTGGATGGTCCTTCCGAAGAATCGCCCACCACGTAGGACGTGAAGTGTCTACTGTGCATCATTGGTGGTACCAGTGGTCCAACGATTGTGCACATGCTCTTCAACCTCGTTCCAGACGGCAGCGGCATACGGATCCCGCCTGGACCACCGCATCCGACGAGTGGCCATTGTTGATAGCATGGCAACCACCGCACAGATTAGGGCTACTGTTGCACCCAAGGTGTCAGCTAGGACCCTCACCGACCGTTTGCTGGACGCTGGGGAACGATCAAGGATGCCGCTCGCCAGGCTTCCTCTCACACCTTATCACCGTGAAGCCCGCCTAGGTTGGTGTCACGAACGAAGCAACTGGAGGGATGAATGGCGCGGAGATGTGTTTAGTGATGAGAGCAGATTCTGCCTTGACGCCAGTGACGGTCGTTTGCGAGTGCGGCGTCGACCAGGAGAACGGCAACAACCAGTGTATACGGCAGCGACATACAAGGCCAAATCCTGGCATTATGGCCTGGAGAGCAATAGCCTTCAATGACCGTACGCCTCTGGTGTTTGCTGAGGGAACACTGCACAGTGAACGATACATCCAGAACAACATCCACCNTTCAATGACCGTACGCCTCTGGTGTTTGCTGAGGGAACACTGCACAGTGAACGATACATCCAGAACAACATCCACTCCATTTTGTTACTGTTCTTACAACGCCAAGGGGATGTCTTCTTCTAGCAGGAAAATGCCCGTCCACAGACGTCTCGTGTTACTAAACGCGCTCTCGTAGATGATCGTCAACTTCCCTGGCCAGCACGTTCACCTGACCTGTCCCCCATTGAAAAGGTGTGGGACATAATGGGATGGTGTTGGGTGCGGTCTGCAATACCGGCAACAAACCTCCACCAATTGCAACAACATGTGGAATTAGCGTTGAACAATATTCCCCCGGTTGACATCTGACACCTTCATGATCGTCTCTATGTACGACTGCAGGACTACATCGTCACTAAAGGCAGCTACACAAGATACTGACATTGTTGTTTAAGACATCCTGTAGAACCTTTCCATAGGTGTACGACCCTGTGATAATTATCACAGTTTAAAACCTGTATAACTATTTAATTAAACCTCCATTCATGTAGGACCTTTGCGTCCAGGTGTTCATTTTCAATTTTCTACCAGTGTATTTATATTATATTATATATACATAAAGGCGGGTGCTACCGAATTGAACCATTCAAAATCGCAAAACACAAAATTTTTAAATTGCCTTTCTGAATAGTACATAAATTATTTCTTCCTTATGAAAACAGTTAAGTGCGGCTAGTCGTCATCATGAAGTTCCTCATCAAAAATACAGGCAACATATGTATTGATATCGAACGTGAGGTATTTTTTATTGGATGACTAATTATGACGATTGTGTTTGATACTCATAGGATAAGAGTAGAGTGTAAGCTGCCTACATAATTTAAATTAACTAAAATTACGACTATTAACTACTAAAATGCACATGTCTTTCACATTATATTGGTGTGGAACCTGAAACTTCAAAAAATACGCGAACTAAAAAATATTAACAGCATGACAAGGGATATTGCTCACAGAGAAGGATCATATGTTATTGTGTAAACTAGCTTAAAAATCTAGTAATAATTGATGTTTGTGGTACGGGCGTTCTATACTTTTTTTTGTGGTTTTGGGCTGGGTTAACCAGAGTAGTGAACAGCATATCTCATTGGGAAAAAGAAATAAGGGGAGGGGAGCTGTGGTTGACAGACTTAGCTCGCTGTGGGNAGTGAACAGCATATCTCATTGGGAAAAAGAAATAAGGGGAGGGGAGCTGTGGTTGACAGACTTAGCTCGCTGTGGGGCTCCATACATCCGCCTGCAAGCGGAAATAATTGAGAACCGTCGCCCTGACTGTTGTGACCGCATGTACTTCACCACGTGGCGATAACGTGTTACGTCGTCCTTGACCGCAGCATCGCTCACCAACCCGCAAGCAACTTTCAACATCGTCGGACTCGACTGCGCATAAACAACCNGACCGCATGTACTTCACCACGTGGCGATAACGTGTTACGTCGTCCTTGACCGCAGCATCGCTCACCAACCCGCAAGCAACTTTCAACATCGTCGGACTCGACTGCGCATAAACAACCCAGCGGGGAGAACTGTGGTGCTCGCTGGCACTCATGCACTTCGTATCGTTAATTCGCCGTTATCTAAAAAAAAAGTCTTTGTAAAAAAAAATTCTTCCACAAAACTGATGTTATTTAATAAAAAAATTTACTGGCGCTCTTATAGAAATAAAGTCAGCGAATTAAGGAAGGCGCCTCTTATTAATAATAATGTCAGTTACAAAGCTACTTATTTACATTAGAAGTAATTGTACACATCGACGTGAAAGAATAAATTAAGTAGTGTACCAAAATTATAAATTAAACAAAACTTTTGCTACGTGTGAATACTAGAAGAGAACCATGCCTTAGTAAATATATTTGTTCTTGTACTTAGCGAATCACGTCATGCTGTACAATATCGTATACGCAATCGCGGCGTCGGGTCGATCGGGGCTGACTGCATTTGGGGTGGATTTTCCCACGTGGATTTAGAGCTAGCATTATGGGCATGAGAGGAAGCAGTGCCCTTTATATGAGCAGCTGCCCTACCAGTTGTAATATGCTGTAGGTTATCAAGTTGTTAATAAATAAAATCATGACTTATATCATGCTGACTACTGTAAAACCGGGAGTAACTGGCTCATTCGATTTCCCACAAATAGAATAATGTTAATATATTCCAGCTATTCCAACGCATTTCGTAATCCGAATAGTATATATTCAGTCACATATCCATTTTTTTAGATAATAAAGTAAGTTCGGTAACCTCTGTGACTGAGGTCATTGGGTCATGACTTTCGTATCACGATGTTTCATGTTCGATTCATTGGTGGACCATGGATACTTATGTTAGCGCCATTATGAGATATGAGATAAGAATGTGGCAGTTGATATGTGTCAATTTTCAGAAGGGTAACGTAATGCCTTATAAATGGAACTGTGCAATCTGTAACGGTATCCTATCGCTATTCGCTATGAACATTTTTTCTTTGAAATCGAACCATCGAGCTGAATGGGTGCGACTTTTACCTGACGAACACGCGGTAAAGGCTACTTTGGTTTACACGTGTCGTGAAATGAGATTCTCTCATTAAAATGGGTAATGAAGCGTGGAATGAAGTTAGGAGCATCCTGAGAAATTCCTGAATCACTGATGAAGTGTTTGACACCATCATGATAATCCCTGTTACATACGGAGCATAGTACGATGATAGAGCATGACATTAAATAGGACCAAAATAAAAAGGTAATAGTTTCAAAAAAATGTTTTCGTTTTCTCCGAGTGTAAAGTGCAGTTTTTTCCTACCCGCAGTGAATTACCAGTAAGCATACTTTTATACTCACTTAAAAAATTTTAATTCTGCAGATAGAAATACGGTTTGGTGTAAATAGTTAATTGTGTTGATGCAGAATAAGTTTTAGTTTTTAAAATATTTCTCAGGTTTTCTACAAAAACTTTATGGTCATAAGATGTTGGGTGAACTTCAACGTTCAATACCTACGATTGGTGAAGGCATTTAATTTTAAATACACTATTATGAGAAAAACATGTTATTGAGAAACTTTTGTGGAATTATCAATCATGCGCATCATCCCCTGCAATAAGTATTTAGAAGTGACTTTCTTTTAACACATAAATAAATCCTACTTAGGTCTCGGATCGATTTTTAGACAATTTGGGCGGGAGGTTTGCACCATACCTGAGAGTGAGAACGGAGATACGCGTGTCTACAAAGGTAATGGTGTGGGTTAAGTTCGTAGTGGTACGGAAGTTCATGGTTCAAACACAGATTCCGAAGTGAAGCCTATTTCATAACTCTTTCTTTTAACTTTATTCATGTTATACATTTTTTTAAATAATTGACATGTTTTGCCTTTCGTTAATGCTATTTTATTTGTNGGGTGAACTTCAACGTTCAATACCTACGATTGGTGAAGGCATTTAATTTTAAATACACTATTATGAGAAAAACATATTATTGAGAAACTGTTGTGGATTTATCAATCATGCGCATCATCCCCTGCAATAAGTATTTAGAAGTGACTTTCTTTTAACACATAAATAAATCCTACTTAGGTCTCGGATCGATTTTTAGACAATTTGGGCGGGAGGTTTGCACCATACCTGAGAGTGAGAACGGGGATACGCGTGTCTACAAAGGTAATGGTGTGGGTTAAGTTCGTAGTGGTACGGAAGTTCATGGTTCAAACACAGATTCCGAAGTGAAGCCTATTTCATAACTCTTTATTTTAACTTTATTCATGTTATACATTTTTTTAAATAATTGACATGTTTTGCCTTTCGTTAATGCTATTTTATTTGTTTCTGAACCATTTATCGTTGGAAACTTCAGTTGATTCAATTTAAAGAACGAATTTTTTATCCTTATATATGTATGACCGGAACATGCATGCCTACGAGCTTCCCAAGCTTCGTTCGTTTGTTACACCTTTATCGTAAATAATGATTTTTCGAATGCAACTTCAAAAGTAATAATTTAGTAAAACGTTTGTAGAAATAGATTTCAGAATATGTTCTGAGAAATAACATATCTCCTATCGAGCCACGAAATCTGAAAACTTAACACAAAATCTCTACTGCCAGTTGCGGAAAAATATAGCAAGCCCAGTTTTTAACGTCTGTACATTTGACTCAATGCAGACTTTATGGCGGGAAATATCAGCAGCTACTTTGAAAGTTATAAGACACTAAATTCGTTTTTCGTTACGTCACAGCTGTTATTTAAAAAGTGCACAAGTAAATTCGTAAAGCATTTCTATGTTAAAGTATTTATTATATTGAAATAAATTCTCCCCTATGTGGTCATACATTTCATTGTGATCGACTCCTGGTACATCGCATGTAGGGATTTTTGCTTCAATCTTGTACGAAATATTTTGTAAATGGCATTTGGAAATACTTATTGAATTTTTCCTTTGATGTTATCACCTTTTTGGTTGCGCTGATAAAGGTTAAATGGTATCCTTCTCGGCTTTTACCAGTTAGAAAATAATGCAAGCCAGCGAAGTACAATAAATTATTAGCAATTAATTTTAAAAGCATTTTTAAGATTTGAATTTTATATGCTTCCTTTCACAGATAAAAAAATACCATTTTTAACAACTGAAAGTTGTAAATAAAAAAAATTTGCACATTGTTTTTATGGTTTATTTTATACAACAATAGTAATTATTGCTAGATAAACGTGTTGTTTTTAAAAATGCCTTTTGAATCTTTCAGAATAAATACATTTTTTTATGTGGTATAAAAGTATACTTATTGAATTTTAATAAGTAAATTATAGTAAAATATTTTATACGGTATTACAAAATATATCTATTCTTCATTTATGTGTAGCATTAATCGTACTTTTCTGTACATTTTGGTAGTGTATATACTACTTTTTAATGATTTCTGCAAATTTTACATTCGGATGCAGTGTTCCACATTGGAAGCAACTGTCTTACCTCGAAGAAAATTGCTACTGCAGAAGAAAGTGATAAGGTGGTTGTAAGATACGCATTGAGCTCCAAGCATCGACTTTTGTGACGAGTTGACTACAACTCTAACTTCCTCTCTATCTCTCTATGTATCTTTCTCTCGCTATATCTTGCCCCTCCCCTTTAATATATACATAAGCAATGTGTCTAGTAAAACATGGGAACAAACTTCGGCAATGTATCCCTAATGAAAATATTTGACGTAAATTCAAGCACCCCTTTTCTCGTCAAGTGATTACTACGAGAGCTGCGCACCCCAAAAAATTTTTTTTTTAAATTGACTTACTCAGTATGGTGACTTGCCTACCTAGTATTCAACACAAATTCTGTTTTGAATGTTCAACATGAATCATCTCACAAGCGGCCCACCTGAGAGTGTTCCGACAAGGCGGCCGCTTTTGTTAATTTAGACTTGCTGATCCACAGATTGTCTTTAAGATATGCTTAGAACGTAGTATTACAAAGTTTGATGCAAACTAAGGGTGCCAGCAGTTATTTACAAATGGAAGGGGGAGGATATTACCGGCCGCGTCTTTGGAGGTGTAAGATATACTTTATACAAAACACTATTCAGCGATTTATTGCTTAATAATAAGTTGTTTCTGATATTTTCAATTAAACACATTTTAAAAGTTAAATTTGGTGGGCTCGTAGATTTCTTAATTATCACTTTAAGGGATGAGTTCTACATACATTTTCGTAAGGAAATGCCCGCCGAAGTTTTTCCCCATGTTTTAAAAACACGTGGTATAAGTACATACACGCACGCGCGTAATATGCACACACCCACACACACACACACACACACACACACACCGTTCCACACTGTATGTACGAGTGGATTCTCACACAGAGTCTAGTTAAGTGCGTCCATAGATGTCCGTGACAAACAAAAAAGGGAAGAGCATTACTCGATAGTAAAATCCGTGAGTCTTAAGAGTCAAAGAAATGACGAATAGCTGCTTCTGACAGTTCTTAAGGAAATTGGAATTTCCTTGGGGAGGACGATTGGGTGGAAATGCGTGGCTAAAACATTTTTGGGGCATTAGGAATTTTCAAATAGGTGAGTGTTATTCGGTTATTCAAGAGTTCAGTACTGGGGGATCCATAAGTCCTTTCATTTGCAGGAAGTAAACTGGTCGTTTACATTTCTTCTGCTAATTTGGTCTTTTGACTCTCCCATAATCAATATGCTGTGAGTTTTAGGTTTTCCGTAAATAGTGTATATTTCTTTTTATATCTTCTAAATATACCCTACGCTGGACATCGTGAATTTTTCAGTTTTAATAGCTGCTGCTTTCGCTTCCTGAATACACACCACGCTCTCTGCTATGGTACCCAAGTAGTGGACTATCAGTAAGGAGCTCTTGGTGCCTTATTCTTAAAATTCCGCTACGATGCCACACGGAATATATATAAAATTTCTTAGTTGCGTACTGCATTTGCGGTCGTGGTTTTCAACAAGCCTATTGTTCCTTGGGATATGAACGTCTCCAATAGTCTTCCTCCAAGAATCCAGCCTAATACTAACCTATTCAAGAATAATCGCATTTTGGGTTGTGGTTTTTGCCTCACCCGCTCCATTAATCCTATGTTGTGTTCGTACAACTGAACTTACCTATAAATTAAAACCAATCACTGTAAAGGATGAATTTGCACGTCAACGTAAGACTGATCAGAATATAAAACAATAATTTGTTTTAGTAAAAATTTTTAAAATTAAATTTTTAAGTTTTTATTTATACTTTTGAAAGACAATAGGTTTCACACATGTATACCAGTAAGAAACCCCAATTTAATTAGTTATCACGCAGTTTTTAAATGACATTGTATGTTTTACTTGAAGCAAGGCACTGAAGCCCTTGTATAGATCCTCGCCATTTAGTATTTTAACCCACACAAATCCCTGTAGCATATCGGTAGAGATTCGTGCTTGCTTTATAGTCAATGTGTGTAGAAGATCAAAGATGAAACTGTATTGGTACGGGATCTTTTTATTTTATACCTACTTTTAACAGTGCTGGTAAAAGTGTAGCGTGTTGTAGCCACTTTTCCCACGCACAATTCTCGATGTAAATTTTCGTTCTACTGAAAAGGGCTAAAGAAATGGTCGGTACACCTGCCATTATGATCTCGGATCCTTTGGCAGTCCAACTCCCCGGAGGCCTGCCAACCACAGTCTCGGTCAAGTGCACTGTAAAGTATAGGCTGTTCACGGTAAAATAAGCTTTTGGAACAAACTCAAAAAATATATGTACGCTACAGTACACACCAGTACGCAGGCGGCTCTCAGTTAAGTTGCCAGTGAGTCAAGTAAAATAGTTTTTAAGACTTGGCGTTGTATTGTGAGTGAAATGTTAAAATTTGTGGACATTAAAGTTGGTGTTCCTTGTTTGATACAGATTATAGAAGAATATTTTATTTGTATCTCAAATACGTTTTTCACTATTTAACGATTTCAGCTGGATGGCGCATGAATAATGTGTTCAGGCTCATGACAATGGTAATTTTACATACGACAGAAGGATACGAAATTAGAAGCATAGCTCATTAATTGACTCTTTAATATTTCCTGTAACTGTTCTAAAGTTCTACTTCCTGAATGTTCCTCCTCCTACTAATNCTCATTAATTGACTCTTTAATATTTCCTGTAACTGTTCTAAAGTTCTACTTCCTGAATGTTCCTCCTCCTACTAATGCAAAGAAAGCTTAAACGTGACTAAAAAATTACACCAAAGTGACAACACACTGCATTCGTGAGCAATCAGTGTGATAATATTTTGCATAAGAACAATTTCTTACTAGGAACTACCAACACTCGCNCACTGCATTCGTGAGCAATCAGTGTGAAAATATTTTGCATAAGAACAATTTCTTACTAGGAACTACCAACACTCGTATTTTCTTTTTTTCATTCATATTAATAAAAAATTAAATATTTCAATTTACAAATTAAATAAAAGCAGAAGTTCAATTTAACCAAAAAGAAGGCAATTTTAGTTTACCAGAAGCAAAAAAAACGCTTGTGTTACCCGGCATATTTAGAAAACAACCAAATGCGCCATGCATGGCATAATTTTTCCAAAGTTCTATTAAAAAAGTGTGAATAAACTGCGAATAGACTATAAAGTAGACCCTCAGAAGGGTTTTCATGTGTACATAATTAATGGTGAACATCCTATTACACTCACAGCACTCAGAAAAGCAAGACACTACCCTCAGAGAAATTTTCTATCGCAGTTTTCCAACAAACAGTAAAAATATTGAAAGCCGTTTAAGAAAAGATGTTATTATAAAGGTTTAACTCATTCCGCTAATCCCCACCTGTTGTGTACAGATGGTTCGTAGGGTGTACTGTTAATGTTCAGCGGCACAGACTATAGGGTGCCTGGGATTTGAGGGTAAATCACACAATGTCTTCATCAATACTTCTTAGTATGGAACAGGTTTATTTAACGAGAATTTACTTATACATTTCTGGCACTGTTGCGGGACTTAATACATACTTACGGCCGATAATTTACTCATATATTAACGCCCTGCGAGTTTAAGGCCTGAAGGGCTGGTAACACTGTTCTAGCTACGTTTTCGACGCTGTAGGGGCATTAGGTGTCAGGAAAGGTCCCTGAGTGACGACAGGGTTACTTATCTGCACATGTTGCGTGGTAGTTGTTCGGGCAGTTGAGGTCTGGTGAGCTGGATGGCCCTGTTAAAGGCCCTCTGTGGTTGGCTTGTTGCACGCAGCTGGCTTCCTCTCATCGTGGTGCTTCTGTTGAAGTTCACCACTCGCTCCCGTTCTCGGCGTAGGGTAGTAACGGACTGCTTACTACCCTACCACGTTCCGGCGAGGGACCCTGGTGTGGGCGCCACCCATCCTTCGCGGCTACGGGCTGCACTGGACAATCCCACTATCTCGGCATGGCACTTCCATTGAAGTTCACCACTCGACTCCGCCTTCTCGGTGTGTTGCAACTGACTGACTGGAAACTGACTGACTCAGGCGGTAACTGGCTGGCTAACTCGCGTCCAGATATGGTGAAACTACTCGTCCGACCTGACTCTGGTAACTGTCTCTCATTCGGCCCTGCGACTCGTGTTCCGATTTGGTTGCCCCTCTAATGTCGCTACTTACTACCTGCGCATTCCGGGGTGGCGGTATCGAACTCAGCGCTACCTGCTGCTTGTTGCTTCGACTGACGGACGTGGCCAGGTTCCGATCTCCCCGGCCTTCTCTCTCGGCGCGACTAACCTCTCTGTGTCTGGTAATAAACTGATGTACTCCTGACGAACTTTCGACGAACTGTGCGGTGATATTCAACTGATAGAGCCCACCCTCCTCAAAAAGAGGCTTATATCCTTTCTAGCCTCCCTCCCCAATATCCGACATTTATCTCTCTTGTTAGGGGACGGGGGAGTTAGGAGGAAGCAGTACAACGAAGCACTTCTAAAATGTGCTATGGTTCCCTGAAGGTTGGGGGGTGGAGTTGGTGGCACCCTTTCCAAGCTTACTCTGTCAGCGGTTTCTCTGTGAGTGTTTTCTGACTTCAGACGAATTACATGAACGACCATCTCGTGATTGCTCAGCATTACGAATTTCACTTCGCTTGCTAGGGGGAGGAGAGGAGGGTGGGAGGTCTGCGCAGCAGGACACATGAAAGGGCCTGGAAGCACGTTTCTACCTCTCTGCTTGACCTCGGGATGTGTAAATGGGCGGCACGTGTCATCTGAAGCCCCTACACTGGTTTAAGCTGGCAGGGGGGAGGGAGTGTTGGTAACAGCGCCGCTTCTAATTAATACTCCTAATTATGTCACGCGTCAGGTTATGGGACGATGACATTCAAATGTCATTTTTTTTTTTATTATATAAATCTTATTATTTTTTCTTTAAAATATTGCATTTTTACACAACTCCATATTTTATTTTTAATACAATTTCAATCGTTATATTTGTAGTGTATCAAACATGTTTTGAAGCAATTATTTTTAAAGTGATTTTCCTCTAATTGTATACCTAGAAATTATCAATATTATATGTGTATGAATACAGAATGTTTGGAAATTAAACGCCATAAGTGAGNGCTTGACCTCGGGATGTGTAAATGGGCGGCACGTGTCATCTGAAGCCCCTACACTGGTTTAAGCTGGCAGGGGGGTAGGGAGTGTTGGTAACAGCGCCGCTTCTAATTAATACTCCTAATTATGTCACGCGTCAGGTTAAGGGACGATGACATTCAAATGTCTTTTTTTTTTATTATATATATCTTATTATTTTTTCTTTAAAATATTGCATTTTTACACAACCCATATTTTATTTTTAATACAATTTAAATCGTTATATTTGTAGTGTATCAAAAATGTTTTGAAGCAATTATTTTTAAAGTGATTTTCCTCAAATTGTATACCTAGAAATTATCAATATTATATGTGTATGAATACAGAATGTTTGGAAATTAAACGCCATAAGTGAGGGAGGTGATTCCTTACGAAAAATAAAGTCGAAAATATAAAGGGCACTGCCACCATCCCTACCGCTGGCAGAAAGTACAAAGTATTCAGCGAAAATATGTTTTCAAAATCCATTTCTCATTTAATATTCTGTTTAGTTATATGGAGTCTTAAATATTTCTGAAGTTATTTTTCATAAGGAATTATCTACCGTAGTTTGGGTGTTCAATTTCCGAACATTCCGTATATATGTGTAATTATATATATGCATATATAGAAATTAATGAAAATAAACACATAACTACAAATTCCATATCCCATGACGTTCGTTTCCAACTTTCCCTACAGTTGTGTTTACCAAACCTAACCTTGTTTTAACACATCTAGTAATAATAGACTGTATAAACTGCCACCAGATCGACCGCTGTGTCTTTGTTACCATAAGTATGCGTCAACCGTTGGAAACGCGTATCTGGCCACTTACTGGATAAATTATAACTGAAAACTTAATGGAAACTCTCAGTAACAACTTGGGCGCTTAAGGCAGTAGCATGTGGTGAACTGTTGCAAGGTTAGCTGGTTCTTTCTCACTACTGTACATTCTCGGTGCACGCAGTAGGAGACATCGCAGTACAGCCAAGGGAAAATGAATGTATTCCAACAACTCACAAGCGAGCGACAACAGACCCACTACACGCGTCCTGTGGCGTCAGTTGCCGAGTACCGTTTTAAATATAGAAGTTTAAACAAGCAAAAAACAGGGTACAGCACGCAGCTAACGCCAGATTTCCTTGCAACAGTTCACCACACGCTACTGGCTTAAGGAACCACGCAATTTCACTCTTAAAAGTTGCGTGCCAAACCCCTACCAAGGTATATATCAGCCATATAAAATACACTCTAACTTTATCCCAACAAAATTCAGTTAATATTAATTTTATTATTAAAATATCAGCTACATGACCACTTGAAGCGCAATTTTAATAGAGAAATATATTTAACTCATGAATCTCTCTCGTTTCTAGCTCTTTTGCTTGTCAATGCAAAACGCGTGCACTAAATACTGCTTTCTCCCTCGTTACACCACCACTGCCAGCCAGCAATTTCCACTTTAGATTATTGTTACAACTCCGATTTACAGAAACATCTATTTGATAAACCTTAAAAACGTTGAGCAGTGAAGCTCCTGTAGAAAGATGAACGTGCATCTCTGCAGACCAAGTCGACATATGCAACAGCAAACACTTCACATTTCCCCCGCAGAGTCGAGATTTTGTAAGATCTGGTAACAAAGCATCATTTTAAAATGACGTAGTCCAATGACCGTGCAGAAATTAAAATTTTGCCAACGGAAAATTCAGCCGTGACGTTGCAAGCGCAATACTGACGGAGAAAGTGGGTTTTTAACTGCCGTTACCACCACCACAGGCGCCAGTATAATAATTTAATATCGTACTGGCCATATACTATACATGAAAACCGGCGCACTGCCAATCACGCCAGTGCATTCAACACCGCCAGTCAACCAAAATTCTATTAATTTGTTTTTTTCAAACCATCCTGTCCAGGTTTTGTGGCTGCGTCATTGCAACCACCGTAGACATATTTTATCCAATTGATGCATGCGAGTAAATAATTATTATTTTTAGACAGTCCTGAAGTGTGACACCATGTCAGTAGTATGCTAGAATTTTAATAAACACATTTTTGTATAATTTTGACGTTTGTTATTCTTTCTTGTCAATCCCTGCTAAGAATACTGCTAGTAATATATCACAATTATTTTTATTAGAGAAATCTGACATCTTACGAGCACTCAAACTGATGTTAAGTGTCGAAATGTGTAAACATTTATCATAGTTTTAATCACTTCTTTTTCTTCGATATATTCATAAGTTAATTCAATTATACCCTTCTTAAGCAATGCCGTATTCACTGGAAAAGGCCATTTTTTAAATTAATTACAAGCATTTCTGCTGATCTGAAAACTATGTGAAACTAGTTAATCCTTCCATTTTTAAACGTCAGAGCGCTATGCACATATTAATATTTCATTTAAAAGTCCATAATTTACTCATAATATTAATTTACAACACCATATAGGGAAAGCGGAGAATTGTCCTATTTTTGTAGGACAGTAAATAATAGTACAAAATAGCGAAACAATAATTTAGAGCTAGTTTTTTTTTCACATATTGCGGCGAAAAATAATGCCTCATATATCTAGGTGGTAAAACTCACCGGAATAATAGTTTATTCCAATCAGGTACGTTGCAGAAAAAGAAGTACCTTGGAACAATGGTAGGATATTGCAAACATAGCACCGCGTACTATAAGATCCAACTTTCCCTTATCGTATGATTACATCAGTAAATCTGTTTACTCCCGCGGAAAATTCCATACTTTAACTCGGATTTTGGAG
>NQII01010768.1:20662-35852 GCA_002778355.1 Clitarchus hookeri
CCATTCGGGAAGGAAACATCCCGAAAGTGGGCAGAAATACCAAACGCCGAAGAAGAAGTGGGAAGAGGGTTTGTGAGAGGGGGGTGGAGAAAAATAATAAAGGATTTGTCTGCACATCTCTGCCACAAGGCCGCAGCTGGAAGAGAAATTTCCCCCTATAACCCACCTCCGTCGTCCGTCTGGAGTGTGCTGCGGCTGCCGGATGCCCATTACCTTAATGAAGAAAGAAAAACTTGGGCCATCCCCAGAAGCTACCCCCAGGTGCTGCCCGCCGAGTCGCAAATCACCGCGGGAGTAATCCGCCGCTGATGAGCGCGTAAAATATTAGCGGAGTTGTGTCTGGGACGTCTAGCGATGGTGGCTCGTTAGATCCTGTCTTGGGTGGCTATGCACATCAAGATATCAAGACATGTCCGAACGATCATGACTCGATTCCTATCCCCACAATTCTTGAGCACACATTCAAAGAGGCCGCGGTGGTGCAGTTGTTAGGCTACTTGCCTTCCACCAAGGTGAACCGGGTTCGATTCCAAGCGGCGTCATCCCCGGAATTTCGTATGTGGGAATCGTGCCGGATGCTGCCACTGGTCGGTGGGTTTTCTCGGGGATCTCCCTATCCCCCGCCCTTTCATTCCGACGCAGCTCCATACCTCGATTCACACTCATCGCCTCTCAAGACCTCGATGTTAAGAGCCGACAAATCTTTTCGCCACTCTCACATTCGGTAACCATCGAGGTTAGGAAAATGAACTACTGCGCATTTCCCAAACATTTACTTAACCTATGCTAGTACAACTGCCAAAGTAACATGGTCGACATTGATGTACGTGTTTGTTTACGTTTCGAATTTTCAACAGATCTACGCTTTTATATGAGTAGAATACTGTGACTAGCTAGAATACAATCTATTTACATTAAAACTAAATCATATAAATTATACATAAATATCAAATCAAGTGTTTACAGACAGTGCTCTAGAGAAATTCTATCAATGTGGTTTTTATACTGCTATTGGCAGAAGAGCAGTGCGAGTTGGAACATGGAGAGTTGGTAACCCGCTGCTCACATGGACTCTATGCTTCGGAGTTTCGCAATGATCATGGACGTACCTTATGGCAACCCGTTCCTTTAAAACGTGCTAAATTTCGGGAGTTTAATAACATGTCATCTAAGCCTTCAGACAGATGTTTATAAGCTGTGTTTTGTGTCGAAGGCAGAATTTTCCATGCTTTCGGGGTAAAGAACAACCCAAGCCGGAATCAAATCGTAGAACGCGCATGCCAGCTAGGCAGTGACCAAATTCCGTGCCCCAAAATTTAACTGACTTTTAAACTACACAATTGTGGAGACCACGTGGTGACAAAAGCTGGACTCACAACATCCGTCGCATCCGTCAGTCGCCCATCCGTCCGGCAGTCACGTGATCTTCAACCAATCGCAGAGATACTTTTTTTTCTATCCGTCTAACCGTCAAATATTTCTCCAACTTTAATATCTTTCAACTGACAACCTGATAGGCCACTGCCTTCTGACGACATTCCGTAGATGCGAATATTCACTTTGAAATACAATGCAAGGTGGCGGATATCGTTGGTGATAAATTCAAGAATTTAAAATGTAAATAATAATTCAGTATAATTACTTATCACGTAAACAAAGTACCTTCCCAAAAGTTTTTCTCTTTAAATTCAAAATGTATTTTCAACCCAAATAAAGTTCCAACTAAAGAAATATCACGATGTTAAGTTGCCACACTGAAATTTTTCCTACAGAAGGATTGATGGACGATGGATTGTTGTGAGTCGCTTTCAACCGACGGATGAAAACACAGACGGATGACTGACAAACGGATGGACGACTGACGAGTGCGACGAATGGTTAAGTCCAGCTTAAAGATACCACTGCGTTTGTTAATAGTGCATTGATATTTTCTTGTGAACAAGTTATAACGCAATTACAACATAATAAAATAAGGAAAAATATATATATTTTTTTTTTTTCGTAAAAGCGCATATTAGTTTCAAAACCTCGAATAACCTAACGGAATGTCATTGCTTGAACACGTTATTTCGACGTTACTTGAGTCAGTTGTTGATGCAATGTTGTGGATATTCGCAGCAAACAAAAATTTCTCCACCGCATAATTTTTCTGTGAATCAAACACACATTCTGTTTCCAGTCGGGTGCCATAATCCTGCGAAGTGACAACATTTTTACGGCTGTTTCTCACTTGAGATCTTTTTTCAAACATTACTGTTCTCAGTTTTTTCTTAAACCTCATAATAAGGCCGCTTAAGGTTTCCAGGTGGTCTACGTAACAAGCAAAAAAGTGGTTTATTGCAAGGATTCGTTTTAGTTATAGCAATAAAATGAATACATTGTTAGTAATTACCATTTATTATATTAAATGTACAACTGCTCCTGTTTGAAAAGCATTCCCCGAAATATTTTATATATGGCCTTATATGACCTTATATGTACAGCTAATTCCTCATGTTTGTGATGAAACCTTCCCTTATTATCGATTGCGGAGAACGAATATAAAACAAGAGCAACTAACCTTTAAAAATACATAAATAAAAACTTGCTTTGTAATATTTTTTCTACCAGAACCGGAATGAAAATAGCTTTGTAGCTAAAGGTGTTTTTGCAGACTGTGTAGTTCCCTGGAAAGCTGGAATATACTCCTAAAGGTGCTGCCTCATTGAGAATTAAACCACCTTTTGCCGGTTGACTTATGTTCTAAAGTGTAAATTAAGCTTAGCTTAGGTCTTTGTAAGGCACCTGCATCAACTGCTTACGTATGATTTGAATGAGTGACTTCATTCACTTTTGTAATGAGGTAAGCGCCTGCTTTGAAGCAGAGGAACCAGGATTATTCCATTTTCGCTGGAGTTCAACTTACAATTGTAGATTTTTCAAACTGAAAACTAGACACCAAAATATATCTGGTTCTAAGACACGTTCGGTGAACACAAAGGTGAAGGTTTTGGCTCATCAGCGACGAAAAGAAACCGTGGAACCAACCGGCTGTTTACGAGCGCAATTCCTTTGAATCATCCATGTATTTTTCCAGCACATCTATTACTTACATTATCAAGGACAATATAATTGTTGTATATGCGTAGAACAAGTAAGATTGCAAAATTCTTGGGCACATAAATAGGAACACAGTTTAGCAAATAACCATCAAACAAATTTTTTTTTATATGCAGGACAACCAAGCATGCATTAGGGTCTGAAAGTGTAATTTTATTTCTGTAACAAATAAAAACCTACATTCAAATGTTTGTTTCTAAAACAATATTTTGAAGATTATCCGGGAAGCTGGGTTCCACTACACCAAATTAATTTCAGAGCCATTAAAATTAATGTTTAAACAAACAATACATAGATCCAGAAGTAAAATAAGCACGACGTAAAAAAGTTTTAAATACTATTCATCTGAAATTGGGTAACATGTGATTTTCTACAATTTTTGCATATTTACGTATGTCCAGATGGAAATTTTGTGCCAATCTTTTTCACGATTAATACAAACCGTTAACAATATTACAGATTAAAAGGTATTTAATGTGTATAACTACTTGCCTTATTTCGCTGTAGTGGGCGTTTTCCATTGGTGGTTTACGCCAAAACCTGTGCAGTTACTACCAGTATTTTTTTTTTCGTAGTCTGGATTCATATATGCTCAGTAAAACATGGATATCCTTTAACATAAAAACATCCATAAGCAAAATAAATCCTTTTAAAAAGGTTTCATTTTACTTTCGTTTTACTATTTGCTAGGAAATTATAAGAGAATTCTTCAATACTAGAATTAAAAACAAATGGCATTGCACAAGTACAGCGCAAAAATACGATTTGAAGTCCAGCTTGTCGTAAAATTTCACAGCGAATATTTTATGATACCTTTCAATCAGTTACTCGCTTCAGGAGTTAAATATTTTAGCGTTGTAAATATTGCTGGGGTAAAAATATACATAGTTAATTACCAAGCTTCTCTTCATGAATTACAATAACATTTGATCTAAACATGTCATTTCTCTAACACCTTGCAGATAATATTTTATTTACGAAGCATGTTAAATTCGTACATTTCCGAACTGTTTTGCAGTAAAAAATCAATAAACTTTAAATAAAATATTTGCAATTTATTTTCAATTGCCAACTTTTGATCGTGGTTATTCCGAGCTCTGCAGTTATAATTGTAGTTCACCGCCTGGTGATTTGCAAACACTCTCTGAATACTGATGCGCCCGGGTGATAGCAATTTTAGTGACAATGTTGCAAAGATATTATTAATATTGGGGAACGATTACGACGTTGAACAACATCTTTCTTTCAGCCACGTCATTAATCTTCCCATTCGTCGGAAATCACGAAAGAATGCCTTATTGTGACGTTATTTTGTAACGCAAAACATGAATATTTTTCTACTTTGTAGTGTCCCGCTGGATACGTTTATAACTGAAATCAAGTAGTTTATTATGGAGGAAGAATGTATTGTTTCTAATTGTATATGTACCTAACTACCAATTGACAGCATGACAAACTATCGCAACTACTTACTGTATTATTGTTTTACATTTATTTTCAAGTACATGGTTTCAGAGCAGAAGTTTAAATATACATCAATTGTAAGCAATCAAACTCGCACCACTGTTTTTTTTTTCGGACACATTAACCCTGCTGAATGACTGCATTGATGGGTTTGCTTGCAAAGCGAGTAACGTTTATTGATAATATTGTATCTCAGCTCGTTTCAGTTTACAGTATTTCCTATAAAAAGTTCATATTCTTGGAACTNAATATTGTATCTCAGCTCGTTTCAGTTTACAGTATTTCCTATAAAAAGTTCATATTCTTGGAACTAAAAAAAAAACACTACGTTCGTACATGCTGTATTGTCTCGAGATATGGAAGGTTTTGAGTTTGATTACAGTCAGTTCATCAGGCAGCAGAATGGTTTGTTTGTATAATTTACCATCATTACTCAAGGCTGTAATAAAGCTAGTTGAAGTAGTTTTAAAGGAATTTTCTTTCCTTCAGCTGGGAGTGCTAAATTTCAATTTTTTAAACAGAACTTCACCTGGTATTTCTAATGTGGTTTCGTACAAATAGAATTCACTGTTAAGTATAACCTGTATAACTACTTTCCACATACATGTGTATCATAAACGTTTTTAAATACCCTGAAGGGTATCTTAAGAATGCTGATATTTGAAAAATTCATTATTTTATGTGTGTACGAAATTCTGTTTAACTTGCAGTTCTAAAAACCCCGCCGGAAATATAGTTGCATACACGTTGTTTATTCTTCTGTAAAATCAACATATTACCGTGGGCCTGATCACTTTATTCAGGCGTCGGTCAATTGAAACTGTGAAATTATTAGACAAGTAGATGTTTTGCCAATTTGTCCGTTGGTACATTTATGTCCACTACGAAACAATAGAAAACAATATAAATTATTTCAGTGTTCACAGAATGATTAACATAATTAAAAGTGAAAACATGGAACTGTTTTCTCTCAGTAGTTGCCAACTAAAATGGGCGCATGTCACTGGGCGTGCCCTTTAAAATATACACAGGTAGTTGGGGCAATAACATTTTTCAAATGATGATTTCCAAAGTGCTTAACCATGAACAGCCTATATATAGGGTACTATTACTTTGTATAGAAAACATTTACACGGCATAACATTTTTACATAATTTGCTGTCAAAATCGAAATTTTGGTGTTTTTGGGACAAACGANACACGGCATAACATTTTTACATAATTTGCTGTCAAAATCGAAATTTTGGTGTTTTTGGGACAAACGAATAAAAAACAAATAACTAACTAACTAACTAGCTATCTATATTATATTTGTGAAATAATTTTTGCTAAGCGTACATTAAAATTAATTAAGACATGAACTTACAGTCGTACTTAAATTGTGATTTTGACATGCCATGATGCAAAAACTATGTGATCTAAAACATTTATATTCTAGAAAAGAGTATAAGTAATGTCTCTAAGTTGACGAAGTTTCGTACAAGTAAGAAATATTGATTTTTTTGCTGACTGAAACTCTTCAAGAGACATTTTCCGACTGCCGTTGACGATCATCATCTCAGAAAGCTGATAAAAAGACTTACTTATCAGTTCCGAGTGTGCACATATATGCATTGTGATAGGCGAATGCTTGTCACGCATTTCCAAACAGGTAACTATTAAATTTTGATATATTATTTGCGTCTGTAGAAAATCCATAAAAAATTATCAAAAGTATTACATCGGTGCAGTGTCTAGACGACTCGTTTTACAGCCTGCAGAATACATAAGGTTTAGATTACGTGGTGTGAAGCAGTAAAGAATGGGGAAGAGAAAGAATTGCAGAAACTCGCCCGAATTCCCCCCCCCCTCATTCCTAGGCCTCTTGAAAAAGAGCTAAGCGACAGTATTGTACGTCACAATCCCACATGAAAATTCTCATCGAAAAATTTTTTATCTAGGACTTAGCTATTGGAACAGAGCCAGCACAGGGTTCAAATTAAGATCATAAATGAATGAAACTATCAACTCTGTGTACAATTGATCTGAGGTTTTTCTTACTGGCTCACGTCTTAGATCAATGTGCTAGTAATCGACTCTATTTAGTGACGTGTCAGAATCACGAGTTTTACATTCCAAAAGAAAATTGATTCCCTCCTTGGTGGAACTAATGAACAGAAGATGCCGAATCTTTTACATAGAGGATTGGTAAATCTAGCGTGATGTCATATAATTACAAGGTTTTTGCTCACTTCTAGTAGTCGGGCATATTATATATTTTTTTAATTCGTAACCCTTTACATGTTTTAAGTTACAGACGATATTAAAAACAGGCTGGATTTTTTTTGGGACCCCAAGTTCTTTCTTTACGTTATTTTACTCTAGATCAATTTTCTCTGAGGCATATTTAAATCTTAACAAAATTTTCAAATGGAACTTAAAAATAATTTTTTTTATAAGAAAATGACAATTTTTTCTAAATCATTAGTGTTTTCCAATTGATTCCACTGAATGTACATTGAGTTTGTCCTGAAAAGTAGATAAGTGCAATTATCACGTGGTTGCCCGAAGCGAGTGTGTATTTGTCGACCATATTTGCACTCCAAATGCCGCACTGAGTCTGGAGACAGTGAGGGAAAAATTGCATTCAGTGCGAACTTTTTTCAGTGCAGTTGACGATTAGGGCATAGGAAAACGACTGCACTGTGCAAGTTCCGGCAATGGGCAACTTGCACATTTTTAGCTGGCACTTGGTTTTCATTCATGTATGTATTTGAAATGTATTTACAAAATATCACGATTTAAAAATTAGTTTTGAAAGAGTTATGATTGAATGAAAGTTTTACGTTTGAAACGCCTGCCAAAACGCGCTTGTCGCGCCTGCTCACTCCGTGACGTCACAAGTTAGATACAACCCCGGTCACCGAGTTTGTTTACTTCAGCGGTGATGCGTATTTGGTTAAATAGAAATTGTTTAAAGTAATGAAAAGAGAAAATAAACAGTCAAGTATACAAAAATCATCGAAATGGTTTATTGTACGGCAGTGTACTAGTACATCTCGCAAAACACCTGATAAAATATTTGTTAGTTTCAAAAAACGAAACAAACAGGAAGACGTTGTTTAACGCAGTTAGGTGAGACATTGAAGATGTATAGCCAAAATCAGTTATTTCTGTTTGCGAAGACCCTTTTGACGTACGTCATTATATTTAAAGTGTATATGTTTCCCTTATGTAGGCAGTTTTAACACTGAACTTAATATCTACTATTTACATCTGACCTAACCTTCATTACGGTACTATGGTATTGTTTATTACACATCACAACGCGCTTAGAAATTCGTATGTGATGAAGACGTGAACATAAAAAAATATGTTTACGTATTTCATAATAGTCAAGGCATGTAAATATGTTTACAAAAAATTTTCCCACACAATATAAATTTTACATTTTGTAAGCTTATACATTCCAAGTTAGGCCTAACATACAAAAATTGGTATAGATATGTTTTATTAACTTAATATTATTTCTAACATTCGTTTCACGAGCACAGCTATCATATTAAGGCTGCATTCAAATTGTATGCCTAAATAATAATATGTCACTATGTTAAGCCATGAAAATTAAACATTAAGTTATTTGGGTGAGGCTCAAGGGTCCCTCTTGCAAAAAGTTGGGTTTATTTTAAACAGTATTTATAAAACATAGCAATTTCTAATAAATTTAAGCTGTTTTTATTTTTGTCTAGTTAGCTTTCATAAGCCTAACAATTTATGTTATATAGCAAATGAATTTTTACTTTCAAAAAATTAAATGAATGTTTTTAGAAATGTTTATCAAGGATGAACTTACTTTCATATTTGCCCTTCTCCTTTTTTCTAAGTTACTGAGATGGACGTTACAAAAAATTACTAGACCCACAAAATTTACACTATTTATCCTACGCGTTTTACGCAAATAAGCTGGGTTACTATTATAACAATTTCTCCTAAATAAACAAAAAGATATCAGCTTTTGAGAATAAAACAAATTCTTAAGCTTTTATTACGGATTTTCTTCGCTCTATTTAATCTCATCCCAGGTATTAAGTGTTTATTAAACTACCATATCTATATTTTCAGCTTATGTGTACAGAATAACAAAAGGTATGTTCGGTACACAAAACGTAAGAAGCAATAAGATAAGCAAGTTTTTTTTTTTTAAATATTTTTTTAGTTTCTAAACATTATATTTGAGGCCTCAATAAAGTGTTTATAAATGAGGTGGAACGCGGAAATACAGGTTTGCCGGCCAGCAGCTCGTCATTCTGCCCGCCACCTACCCACAGCTGCTGGAGAAGTCGTAAGGCGTCGGGTAGAGATGTCACCATACTGCTCGTTATCTGACATTTATAAAGTGAAAAAAGTTTTTTATGAATACTGAAACGTGGTGTAGAATCAGGAAATATTTG
The DNA here is from genome assembly GCA_002778355.1 of Clitarchus hookeri. Lineage (NCBI taxonomy): Eukaryota > Metazoa > Arthropoda > Insecta > Phasmatodea > Phasmatidae > Clitarchus > Clitarchus hookeri. The sequence goes on from NQII01010768.1 coordinate 29,656, forward strand.
TAACCTACTTTCTTAATACAATATTACGTTTCATTTCTAAATAACGTAGTTAATTTATCAGACATTAAGCATGGCGCCGCGAAAACACAGTACGCTCACTGCAGTCGCTGTCATTACAATTGTGTTATTCTTGTGAATGTACTACCTATTCCATATTTTTATTTCCCACTTTGATTATTAGCAATCGGTAACATAAACAGATATGATAATAATAATACGTTAATCAATAAAATGTACAAACAAATAAGTTTAAACATTTGATGTAGGGCAACAGTAACTTTGAAGATCACGACTGTGTGATATGAGACACGTTCTTACCTTTGTAATTTTACACTTCTTATTTCAAGTTCCACAAAACAATGTGAATTTAAGTTATCAAGTAGCATATCGGTATCTACTCGCGGCAGATTGTCCGACTGCGCTTTTTCACAAAGTTGCCTTCCATTTTAGTGCTACGTGTTTGCAACGTGCTGGAGCGAGCCGCCGGGTATGACTAGTGACGTCAAACCAATGAGATAGCGTTCCGCATTCACGTCACAGCGGTCGCGAAAGTTACTGTTGTAATACTTAAATGACGTTGTAAAAACCGATTTTTATGCAAAAGACGACGAATTTTTATTTTCATACTCATATGCAAACGTATTCGTAACATTTTCAACAATATTGGCGAAATTTGCATGTTGCCCATTGGAAGACGTTGCACTCGGCCAGTGCGAACTCAATGGAGTACAGTGTGGTAACTGGAAGACGCGGCGCTCACCCAGTGCGCACTGAATAGATTCCATCCAGTGCAGTACCCGGAAGAAGCTTCATATTTTTCTGTCTCATTTCATATTGGTAGCTTTTGACGCATTGCATCAGACCGTTACATAAATTGTCACCGTTTTTCCATCAAACAGATATAAGCAACACTTATTTCACACTGATGGGTAACGTAAATGTAAGCAAAAAACCTTATTCGCGTAGAAGCTTAAAAATGATCAGCAGTCACTTATTCCATTTTAAATTTCTTTAATTGGATTTTACCAAAATAAGTACGGATCAATTGAAGGGTTTAGTTACCTTTTACAAGGACAGATTTGCATTTTTTAAAAACTGTATTAAACTCGCTTGCAAATTGTTTAGAGTAGAGAGATTTGGGCGGCTCTAAACATCGACGTCTTGAGAGCTGAAGTGAATATGGAGAAGTGGCGGAATGCATTTGCAGGGGGAATGGGAGTTCCCCCGAGTAAACCCGCTCACCAGCGGCATCGCCTGGCACATGAGATAATCCAGGAATCTGCCCCGCTGGGAATATAACCCTTGTCCATCTAGGTAGAAGGCGAGTAGCCTAACCACTACACCACCGTGGCACCCAAAATAGTTTATATATCAGTAAAATTGCATCCATGGAGATATTTAACTATCCATAAGGATTCCTACGCAAATTGTGCTTCCAGTTGACGCAACCACAGAAATAAGAAATTGTTTCCTTGTTAAAAATCGCAGGTATCAGCACTTCAGAATGTGAAAAAGAAAATAAAAAGAAAAATTATAATGTTAAAATATTATTGCTGATTTTCTCGGTAACAAACGTGAATCGCTCTAATCTGCCAGTGGAACAGCTCGGCGGAACTTATACATTCGCATCATCATGAACCTGGAAAATCTTCAAACCCCTCTCCTTCGAGGTGCGCGGAAGTTCGGCGAAGTTTTCCCGGAGGACGTTTATCCCTCCCGCCGTCCGCCTACCCCGCTCCCTTTTAAGTACTTTCTGAGAGGGAAGGGGGTGGAGGCTGAGCGCGCATGCGCCAGCGTTTCCCGCGACGCTCGGAGCGCCGGGACACGGAGCGCCAGTCATCTTACGGTGTTCCGCTGGAGCAGACGTTCAGCGGGGGGTGGACTTGCCCGGCGCGAGGCGTGCTGCAGCCTGTCAAGGGGAGACGTCGTGTTTGCGACATCAACGTAAGTTACGATCCCAGTTTAAACCTTTCCAAAGCGATTCAATGTATGGCTTCAGGTACTGAAAATATGATTTTTTTTATGCGGGCTGTACTTAACACAGCACTTATTTCTTCAGCACAGCCAATCAGCTGTAAGCTTTATCTTCGGCTGTAGTGATATGAGCATGGCATAATCTATAACAACAATGCGGTTTAAAGGCTGTTCGCGATAAACTGAGCACTTTTGAAAGCCCTGCTTAAGGTCTATTTGTATGCACATTGTGTATTCTTCCGCCATACGTAAGATCGACATTGCCATGAGCGTGATATCTTTTTTCATTCTTCGGTCAAGTAAAAATGTGAAATTATTATAAAATTAAAATGTTTTACAAATGCCTTTTTCTTACACGCACGTGTATAAAATAAAACCCAAAACAAAATGAATAATTTCAGTAATCACAAATTTTTTACTTACACTTTCAATTCAAAGTGAATAAATTGTACTTCTTTCCCTCAGTCGGTGCCAACCTAACGGGACGCATGGCACCGAGTGACTTATTGCACCCGTTCCAGTAAATGCAGATAGGGGCAATGACACTTTTCAACGGTTAGATTCAAAAGTGCTCATAATAATCGTGAACAGTCTTAGACTAACTAGTCACTCGCTGAGAAGAATAAAGATCAAAAGTCACCGAGTGTACAATACCGACAGAAAATAATCTACCTGTGTGTTCTGTACATACACAATTGTGTACAATATATGTGAACAGACTAAAACGAATCTAAGTTTAGCATTTGACGTCACGTGGTCGCACACACGAGGGACAAACTACGGTGAGTGCTACGCCGGGGATTGGCTTGGCCTCCTGGTCACATGAAGTCTTCATTTGTATCAGTCCTGTTATCAGGGATGTAAACGTTTAGAAAATACGATTTTATCTATGAATAATGTTTTAACTGTTCAGCGTATAAAGACAGTTCCGAGTTATGCGAGCACTTTTGAAACAAACTTTCAAAAATAAATCGTGCCGCCCACGACTGCATATATGCTACAGTGCATACTGGCATGCCAGTCTCCCAGTTTTGAATTTATGACCAGTGAAGTTAGTGCTTCTGGTTTTCTGCGTATTGTAGTAATAATTTGCATGTTAGATACATATTTATATCCCTAACAATTCCTTGCTTTTACTTGTATGGTGCATGAATGATGTTGCTAGGTCGATGGCAATGTAAATTTCACACATGCCTTACTTTACCGTGAACAGCTTGTATTAAACAGCTAACCTTAGTTCCGTTATTTCAAATGTATTCATGAGTTAAAGCTTCCTTCCCAATTCTTACACCAGTATAAACAATGCTTTACGTGTTAACACTTTAAACTGAATATATAAATCCGTTGTTTTCCGTATACTTGTATGCATCATGCACAGCCAGCGAGGAAATGTTTTACATTAATATTAGCCAACACAATCTCTCACACACTCGGGAACCATTCAGTTGATAAATAATTACCGCCTTTGTTTTATACCAGTTTTCTATTTTAAGTTACCATCCTGAATTTGGACACCACTGACTTAGTTTTTTATGCTACATCACGAGAAAAAGAGACATTTTAGTATTTAGAATGTAAAACAAAGTAAATCGCCTAGTCATGCGTTTTCTTGTTATACAGTATTTTGCTTATAAAATTTACATTTAATAAAACACGCATTTATTTAACATATTTGCGAGTTTTCTAAAAACGAGTGCAATTCCGATTATCTAAGCAGGCGTAGAAAATAGTTATTACCTTCTCAGATTGTTGAATTATTTTTCTGGTCATAAATTGTATTACATATTTTTTTTTTCTGCGGAAAAAACAGTATATATTTTTTTGTAATTCTAAAACGTTTATATAGTATTTTTTAACGATGTGCATTATTAAATATTCAACAAAATTTTATAGGCTACTCAGAGACTACGATTAAAAAAAATGCAAGAAAATCAAACATCAAAATTTTATTCGAGATTTACTTTTTTAAATATTTTATCCATATGGGCTCCAAGGTTTTATGATATTTACATACTTCAGACTACATTACAAAATAGAGCTATTTCTACACTAAACCTTGTTTGAATGCAATGACCCTGTGCCAATCGCTAAAAGTTAAGCTAAGTTTTGAATAAAAAGAATTATGCATTAAGAAGTATGCAGTAACCGCGTATTCGTCATAAGGAAGCGTATTATTTATTTCCAGTTTCCAATATTGTTATAATTCTTAATTTTAGCCAATAGAAACAGGCGGCAAGCATGTTATGTTTACCTTTGTTCCTAACCTAAATTTATATAACACAACAATATTTAGGCAGATCATCCTTCAAATCCAACATTTTCTATAAGATAAGCTTATTTTTGTGAACAAATATAATCGTTAGCATGTTCACACACAAGATATTTTAATATTGTTTATATAGTTACATTACTGTAAATAAGCGTTTCCCGACAACAACGCCGTCTGTGCTGTGTTCTGTTCTGTATGGTCATTGTGTTATTCTTGTGAATGTACTACCTATTCCATATTTTTATTTCCCACTTTGATTATTAGCAATCGGTAACATTAACAGATATGATAATAATAATACTTTAATCAATAAAACGTACAAACAAATAAGTTTAAACATGTGATGTAGGGCAACAGTAACTTTGAAGATCACGACTGTGTGATATGAGACACGTTCTTTCCTTTGTAATTTTACACTTCTTATTTCAAGTTCCACAAAACAACGCGAATTTAAGTTATCAAGTAGCATATCGGTATCTACTCGCGGCAGATTGTCCGACTGCGCTTTTTCACAAAGTTGCCTTCCATTTTAGTGCTACGTGTTTGCAACGTGCTGGAGCCAGCCGCCGGGTATGACTAGTGACGTCAAACCAATGAGATAGCGTTCCGCATTCACGTCACAGCGGTCGCGAAAGTTACTGTTGTAATACTTAAATGACGTTGTAAAAACCGATTTTTATGCAAAAGACGACGAATTTTTATTTTCATACTCATATGCAAACGTATTCGTAACATTTTCAACAATATTGGCGAAATTTGCATGTTGCCCATTGGAAGACGTTGCACACGGCCAGTGCGAACTCAATGGAGTACAGTGTGGTAACTGGAAGACGCGGCGCTCACCCAGTGCGCACTGAATAGATTCCATCCAGTGCAGTACCCGGAAGAAGCTTCATATTTTTCTGTCTCATTTCATATTGGTAGCTTTTGACGCATAGCATCAGACCGTTACATAAATTGTCACCGTTTTTCCATCAAACAGATATAAGCAACACTTATTTCACACTGATGGGTAACGTAAATGTAAGCAAAAAACCTTATTCGCGTAGAAGCTTAAAAATGATCAGCAGTCACTTATTCCATTTTAAATTTCTTTAATTGGATTTTACCAAAATAAGTACGGATCAATTGAAGGGTTTAGTTACCTTTTACAAGGACAGATTTGCATTTTTTAAAAACTGTATTAAACTCGCTTGCAAATTGTTTAGAGTAGAGAGATTTGGGCGGCTCTAAACATCGACGTCTTGAGAGCTGAAGTGAATATGGAGAAGTGGCGGAATGNTAGAGTAGAGAGATTTGGGCGGCTCTAAACATCGACGTCTTGAGAGCTGAAGTGAATATGGAGAAGTGGCGGAATGCATTTGCAGGGGGAATGGGAGTTCCCCCGAGTAAACCCGCTCACCAGCGGCATCGCCTGGCACATGAGATAATCCAGGAATCTGCCCCGCTGGGAATATNCCCCCGAGTAAACCCGCTCACCAGCGGCATCGCCTGGCACATGAGATAATCCAGGAATCTGCCCCGCTGGGAATAGAACCCTTGTCCATCTAGGTAGAAGGCGAGTAGCCTAACCACTACACCACCGTGGCACCCAAAATAGTTTATACATCAGTAAAATTGCATCCATGGAGATATTTAACTATCCATAAGGATTCCTACGCAAATTGTGCTTCCAGTTGACGCAACCACAGAAATAAGAAATTGTTTCCTTGTTAAAAATCGCAGGTATCAGCACTTCAGAATGTGAAAAAGAAAATAAAAAGAAAAATTATAATGTTAAAATATTATTGCTGATTTTCTCGGTAACAAACGTGAATCGCTCTAATCTGCCAGTGGAACAGCTCGGCGGAACTTATACATTCGCATCATCATGAACCTAGAAAATCTTCAAACCCCTCTCCTTCGAGGTGCGCGGAAGTTCGGCGAAGTTTTCCCGGAGGACGTTTATCCCTCC
>NQII01010769.1:0-32768 GCA_002778355.1 Clitarchus hookeri
TACACCCCTGGTACAGGCCACTTGCTGTGCTACACCCCTGGTACAGGCCACTTGCTGTGATACACCCCTGGTACAGGCCACTTGCTGTGCTACACCCCTGGTACAGGCCACTTGCTGTGCTACACCCCTGGTACAGGCCACTTGCTGTGCTACACCCCTGGTACAGGCCACTTGCTGTGCTACACCCCTGGTACAGGCCACTTGCTGTGCTACACCCCTGGTACAGGCCACTTGCTGTGCTACACCCCTGGTACAGGCCACTTGCTGTGCTACACCCCTGGTACAGGCCACTTGCTGTGCTACACCCCTGGTACAGGCCACTTGCTGTGCTACACCCCTGGTACAGGCCACTTGCTGTGCTACACCCCTGGTACAGGCCACTTGCTGTGCTACACCCCTGGTACAGGCCACTTGCTGTGCTACACCCCTGGTACAGGCCACTTGCTGTGCTACACCCCTGGTACAGGCCACTTGCTGTGCTACACCCCTGGTACAGGCCACTTGCTGTGCTACACCCCTGGTACAGGCCACTTGCTGTGCTACACCCCTGGTACAGGCCACTTGCTGTGCTACACCCCTGGTACAGGCCACTTGCTGTGCTACACCCCTGGTACAGGCCACTTGCTGTGCTACACCCCTGGTACAGGCCACTTGCTGTGCTACACCCCTGGTACAGGCCACTTGCTGTGCTACACCCCTGGTACAGGCCACTTGCTGTGCTACACCCCTGGTACAGGCCACTTGCTGTGCTACACCCCTGGTACAGGCCACTTGCTGTGCTACACCCCTGGTACAGGCCACTTGCTGTGCTACACCCCTGGTACAGGCCACTTGCTGTGCTACACCCCTGGTACAGGCCACTTGCTGTGCTACATCCCTGGTACTGGTCACGGTGGCGGGGGGGTTGAGAGGAGGGAGCAGCAGATGTGACGCCGGTCAGAGAGGAAGAGGAAGGAAGGGAAGGGGATCTGTGGAGCGGAGTACGTAGACTTCTCGTGTTGTGTTTGTAAATAAGTAAGTGACACAAACGTCGACGTCGTCTCGAGGAGTGTACACAGTTGCCTGCAGGCTTGGAGCGTGTCGTCCACTGAGATACAACCATTCACACCCCTCAAAACTCGGTAAAGAAAATACTTACAAAAAATGCATCTGGGTGATTCACAATCTTAACACGGATTGTAAATGTAGCGCAAAATGTTGCGATGTATATGTACATCAACAGATTTACACATATCGAGGCCTAAAATTAAAATGGGAATGACATACTGTTTTCTGAACTGAAACCCTATCAGTTACACGAAAAAATTTTATGGTAAACAATAATGGAAAAGTTTTCAGCGAATTAATTTCAATAACTTCCTACTCAGCCATGAAACGAAACGAAGTTTTGTATTTTTGATTGTTCTGGCCTTTGCAGTTTATTCAACTGGACTTATGCAAATATTATGTTCATTTTAATGTGATTATATGAAATATTCAATAAATGAGCCCGGGAAGGGTTTTTCGGTTGTTACAATTTTTAATGACGTCCAATTAAGCATCTATAAAAAATGTACCTTGTAACTTCGTGTCATCCACTGCGAAGCTTTGATAATCTCAGCCCTCCCCAATGNAGCGAATTAATTTCAATAACTTCCTACTCAGCCATGAAACGAAACGAAGTTTTGTATTTTTGATTGTTCTGGCCTTAGCAGTTTATTCAACTGGACTTATGCAAATATTATGTTCATTTTAATGTGATTATATTAAATATTCAATAAATGAGCCCGGGAAGGGTTTTTCGGTTGTTACAATTTTTAATGACGTCCAATTAAGCATCTATAAAAAATGTACCTTGTAACTTCGTGTCATCCACTGCGAAGCTTTGATAATCTCAGCCCTCCCCAAAGAAAAACCACTATATACGCTTCTTACTGGAACCCTGACATAGAGGAATTATACAATGTAGTGGCTATTGGCGTTATACTGTCTTCATTCGGGATGAAGTTACATTTTCAGTTAACCAATAACAGCAACACGTAATATGACTTGATTATCATCGACACTACACTAGCATTTATATAAAACATAAATGTACACAAAAGCAATAACAACAATTGTAATAACAGCTATTGAAATAACGTGAATGTTTAAAACAGGCCGGATTTTAAATTTCATGAACTGGTTCAAAAACGTCTCGTATCAAAAGGAGTAAACATTTAAGAAAAAACACATTCTGCTCTCAAAAGCAGTTAAAACAGTAATCCACATGCAGCAGAAATGTAAGCTGCTCGCTATGGTGCTCTAGCCACTCATTCACCGCGGCCCCAGCAGGTGTCCTAGATACGCGTGGCGCCCTCCGGGCCGGGCGGTGTCGCCGTGGTGCGGTGGCCAGACCATTGCCATTCACCCCGCGGCCAAGGACCTACCCCGTGGGAAACATGGCGGGCGTTGCCACACGTCGCGTGGGTTCGGAGTGCTCCCGTTTCCTATCGCACTGGTATTCCGTCGCTGGTCCGTCCCAACCTCATGTCACAATCATCCTCCCTCAACACCTGAGCTCACTCACCCAGCGAGCTGGCTGCGGTTAACACGCTGAATTTGCACCCGGGGGTCCCGAGCTCGATTCCTGCTCCCGCCGTCCTCACTCCGGTTATTCATGGTGTTCCGATGTCACTCCAGGGGAATGCTGGGATGGATACTTCATACTCCACGGCTGAGGCTCTCGGCTGCCTGGCGCCTCAAAGACATGTTGTGCTACGAAACTACTGAACGTGCGTCCAATGTGCTCGTCTACCAAAGGAACACGCACTGCAGACTGGAGCTTCTGAGTACTTCCAGTATGTCACGCACGTTAGAAACGTAATTATTGAGAACTCCATACGGCTAAAGACGGCTTTCCCAAAGCCATGTGTCTCAAAACAAACGCATCATATGCAAAACTACTCGAGGGCCCTGCACTGAACCTTCCTACAGACGTTCCGCCAAGAAAATAAAAGGATCACCGCTGTAGTCCCATAGCTACGCGCAGTGCGACGAGAACACTGCGCGTCAGTTAAAAACCTTGTGCCTTGCGGCGATGGTGCACTTCGTGCTCATGGCAGTGTCGCCCTTATCGCCCCCGCGACACTCGGTTCCAACCGCGGATTAAAGTGCTAGGTCGACGGGAGCCTTAATCCACATTTTGAAAACCAATCAGTACATTATGTTGGCAGTGTTGCCAGGTAGCCGGAGACGCAACCCGGATGTTGGGGTTGCAGCCTCGCTACTTCCGGTCGGCGCGGCGCACAGCTGGTAATGAATAAGTGAGTGCTCGAGGGGCGGGCAACTCAGCGCACAGCAGTGTGTGGTGGGCTGCCTACATACATTATTAAGGCATGCACAAGAGCGTGCGGTGAGTATCAGACCGCGAGCTGGCAAATACTGTAACTACACACTGCTACTCCACGCCGAGACAAAGACATCCTCGCACTTGTATAGAGGCGTGCTAGCTAGCACAGCCGTGGCGCCCTCATTCATCATACCGGCTAACCAAGGTAAAGTGTGTGCGTGCGTGGAGAGAGAGATTTCGGTTGAGAGCCGAGGAGGTGAAGCGAGGTGAGTATGGAGCAGCGCCGGAAGGCAAGGGTGGGGGAAACGGGAGATTCCCGAGAAAACCCGTCCACCAGCGGAGTGGTCCGGCAGGATTCCCAAGTGCGATAATCTGGGAGCGACCCCACCGGAAATCGAACCCGGTCCGCCGTGGTGATAGGTGAGCACTCTACCCGCTGCGCCACCGTGACCTCTTGTAGTTAGAATGGGTGAAGCTTAAGTGAAGACGTCTTAAAAGAAGCATTCAACAGAAGGTAACGAACAAACCAATACAACGTTGTGTGTTTTCAGTGTAACTTACCTGCTGCGAGTGATTTGAATGCAAAAAATGTTATGCTAGCTTTCCTCACTCTTAAATGCCGCAACTCAACCGTCACTTGTTAATTATATATAAAGGTGTTATAAAAATGTATATTACGATATATTTACACCGGCCAAATGTCCGTCGCGAAGTAAGTGCCGGTATGTTCCAGTCCAACGGGTTTGTCTGCTCTCTTACACTGCACTCTTGTCACTGCACCGTCTCCAGTAGTCTTGTGACTCTGCCACCATGTTGCAGGCAGTCTGTAAGACTGCAGACACACACCGCGGCTTATATAGCTGAGGTGGCCTGCCCCAGAATGCTCTTGACGCCTCGAGTAGTGCCACTGGAGCTGATGACCGCAGTGGTTCCCAAGTCGTTGGTTCTCCCAGCAGGCGGCAGTGACGTCACGCTGGCCTAGTGCAGGGCATTCCAGAAGCACTACTGCCTCTACACATAGTGGGCCTCGCTCTCGCATTACAGTGGCTAGGCAATATAACAATGTTATATTTATACAATACTGCGCAATGTGAAAAGTTGTATGTTAACACAGCGTAGCTTCTTGACTGTTGACAATCTGCAGCCACCTGGTTACAGAGCGCAATATAAGACTGCAAGTGCTACATATTAGCACTCTATCCATCTCGGCACATTCGCTACTTTAGGACAGAGGTCTCGGGATACATTCTTACATTTCCGACAACTCGGCTGGAATGTACCCGCGCCGACACTATCTCTCACTAATATTATATACGCCTAAATTCGCATCGCACCCACGCCTGTCCAGCTCTATGCTATGCTATGCTGTGTGACTTCCTGCATTCTCTGAGCAACTTGCTCCATCTCTAATGACCTCGCTGTCGACGAGATGTCAAGTCCTATCTGCCTGCATGTTCTCCCCTTGAGCATTTTGAAGCGAGCTCTTGTAGTCTTCACCGGTGTGCTGCGAGACAAGAAGATTGTCCACCCCATTAAGTATGTGATTCTCGCTGCGCTGAGCACAGTTTATTAGGGACATTTCCGGTCAGCGTTTGTGCTCACATTTTTGCATTCAGATTGGTTGGTACTTCTGGATCGTTGTGTCTGCCCCAGTGACGCTAGTGAATTTCACGTGAACCGCCAAGTAGACAATATAAATATGGGGACATTCGTCGATTTTATAACCATGAGCTGAGTGAATTGTGCCCCATTACTTTGAATTGAACAAGAGGAAACATTTTTTCCTGTCAGGACTTTTTTTCTTATAGAAAGTTTTAAAAAAATGATTTAGCGCAACAAAGTTTTAGTATATGTTTTCTCGCTTCACACTGTGTGTAGACTTACACTGCACTTTGACCAAAAATCTACCTGTATTTACATTCTTTTCTTTTGCTACGTACTGGAACATAATATAGATGTAAAGTTACAGGCACGATATAACATTTAATTCTCTGACGCCCCGACAGATGGCGCTTGTCGAGGGACGCTCCAGTAAATTAGGTCGAAAATCGCGCGAAGAGGCTGTAACCAAGTTACGGAGGTCCATCTCTCAATTCCTGTGTGACGGAAGGCGGGGCTAAACACCTTTAATGGTAATTCATCTCCGGTAATGGCCTCATTATACACGCCTGCTGGAGATCCGAAACTCGCAATCTCCCGGTAACTACGTTCTTTACGCCATTTTACCCTTTTGAAGCCTGCCTTTGGCGCAGCCGACGTCATTGCAGAAACAAAGGCCGAGGAAACATTGTGTTGAAGTGTCTTGCAAAAGTAATTACAACAGAGAAAAATTGAAATAAAATAATTGTTTCTTTCTGTATTTGAGGGAGGGTGTAAAACAACAAAATTAAAAGTTAACATTTTTTCTTGGGCTATTGAGCAAAATGAAATATGTAATAGGGCAGCAAGTAGAAATCCCGTTTTTGGTAATACATTCAAAAATTTTTGTTCTGCAACTTTAATGTCACAGATTTGCAAACAAAAATTACTCTTAAGGTTTGCGGTTTACTTAGCAACTGAAATTTTTATACAGTCACAATTTTCTGCAAGTAGCCGATTTTGAACAAGCATGACATAAATAAAATAAGCAAATGCTCTTAAAAAATAAATTGACGTAATAAACAAAATTTAACAAAAATTATAAATTTTAACTTATTAAGTACTTTGTTTTTTGTTACTTTACAGTTTTTTTTTAATATCCTGCTTCTTGAGCCCTTAATAGAATCATAATTTAAACACAAAAATTAAATAGTGAATAATGCAGTAAGTTTGAATAGAAAATGACTTTGCCTCTAAAAAAAATATGGTAATCGCTACTTATTAAATGTGATTTTACATGTGAACTAATTAAACTAACACAGTTGGTTAGAAACTGATCCACAACGTCTTAATTCTCGCAGCTAACGTCTCTCAAATAGTGTGAAGTACGAAACAGCTGCTCGAGTATTACATTTACTAATTAGTTTCTTGTCTTGATGCTAAACGTGAAGTGAAAATAATTAGTGTCGGCAAAGACATGGCATCTCACATAAAAGTATAGGGAGATTGGTATTCTGAAAACCACTACATATCCGTCAGGACACTTGTAAAACACCAGAGGTCTAGTCGCAGGCAGTTCACAAGCAGTAATCACATGCACTGTGATTGTGCCCAATATTGATGTAATCCTGCCTTCGGGAGGGGCCACAGTGGCGATGCGGCTAGAGCACTCGCCTCCCTCCATGGCGAACCGGGTTCGATTCCCGGCCGGGTCGCTCCCGGGTTTTCACACATAGTAATCGTGCCGGAAGATGCCGCTGGTCAGTTTGTTTTCTCAGGGATCTCCCGTTTCACTCGCCCTTGCATTCCGGCGCTGCTCCATACTCACCTCGCTTCACCCTTATCAGCTCTCAAGACTTCGATGTTAAGAGCCGCCCAAATATCTCCACTCCCGCATTCGGCGGCTGCTGTGTCGCATTGCATATGGAAAGAAAAGTTGTTGACGGTTCACGCATTTAAGGCAGTCGAAGAGACAATTTATTTTTCCGTGTTTTGAAGCCAGTTTCTTGTTACCTTGATTTGAATACAGAATCATTAAAAAAAAAACTTTAATCATATTTTTTTAGCATAAATATAATAATTCAAACTTGAAATCTATACTAATGTTGTATTTGCATTGTTTGCGCACGTCCGAAGGGCCCAACATGACAAAAGTAGAAATAGAATCTACTTTTGTCGCGCTGTCGAGGCTGTGATGTTGTCGAACTGACGTCACAGTGACGTTGCTTTTCATCGGCCGCTACTCAGATGTCGTCGAAGGTGGATTTGTCATGTTGGTTGTTGTGTAAATGCTGCGTGCCGTCGACATTCAGCTGTTACTTGTAACATAACGAGCTGCGCCGGGATTGGCGGCCGAGCACTCAGCTAACAGCAGGATAAATCAGCCAGCGAGCTCGACAAGAAACACCGGCCTGCAGACTCATTAGGCAAATGGCGGCCGCCACTGACGTATGTCCTCCGTGCTGATAACTCCAATACCATTACGAGCTTCACTCCGCCTCGCGCCTACTTTACAACCACGCCACACTGTTTTCTGAACTTCGTCCTGATGCCCCAAGACACTCCCGCCTGGCCTCTGACGACCGCTGCGAGCTCGGAGAACATCGGCTATGCTCGGCTACTCTCGTCGCCTGCGGACAGACATGGTCCTCAGCACTGCGCATGTGCGTGTCGACTAACTAACCTATTCCATAGAATAAAGACGAGGTAGAGCGATATTGCTCTCCAGCGCATTGTCTCACCTGTCGCCAGAACAAGTGTCAAAGTCATGTGGTCAACACTGAGACACGTGTTTGCTGGCATTTGAGTTATCCAGGACCTACACTTTTATATGGACAAAACACTCTCACTAACTTGCACAATATTCAAGTTGCATTATAACCTGGCTAGAAGAAATGCATGAACATCTCAAAGCACTTACTTACATAGGCAATGCTCTTACCTCAAATCATACCCACTTTGTTTTGTATAGTGCTGTTGTTAGAAAAACTGTCCAGTGCTGGTACAATAAGAGGTATCAATTCGCAGCTCGCGTGCGTATTCTACCCCAAATTCCCTCTGCGATCTACTTATCCTCGTCGTTTTCGTTAAAATTCGCGGTTTGCTGTGGTAAGTTGTGGACCTCTCTCCCTAGAAGTCTCCGCTTCATCGAGGGGATAATGTGTGATGGGGGGGGGGTAACTGTCACGCGGTGGGGTTTTGTAGCGGTGCTTCCAGTCCCTGCACGTGCTCAGGTCTGGCACTCTCCGAGGAAGGGTAGTATGCTCCCGACAGCTTGCCACACTATCGCACACCCTGCATCAAAGACAGTAACGTGCAAATTTACACTTTCCTGTGTATTGCCTCAACCTAACAGAGCCACTCAAATTATTAACTAACCTATGCCACTGCCCCATATAATTAGATGCTTTCGAAAGTAGTTTAAGAGATGTATTTTCTTATTGGATACTTAAGCATACACATACCTCATCAAATACAGACTTGGGCATTCCCAACACAGGAAGACCTAATATGTTCCACTTGCCTTACAATATGCTCAGAACTCTATTTAGTCGTTTTATTTCTTAACCGTGGCAATAAATAATTGTTTGGTAACTTCAATCGACATTAAAATCAATGCTTTAATTACTACCACTGCATAAAACTGGTACGTTACTTAAAACAAGTACTAGATAGCATTTTCCGTCAGTGTTTGTGCAAACAAATTCTGTACACAAGCAAACCACCAAGGCTTGATGCTTANTACTAGATAGCATTTTCCGTCAGTGTTTGTGCAAACAAATTCTGTACACAAGCAAACCACCAAGGCTTGATGCTTGCATATAAGGTAATACTTTAAGTGTATTTGGTTTTAACTTGCGCTAACAAAATATCACTTATAACTTACATAATAATTTTAATATCTTAAATAAAATCTGTTTAGAAAAATATAAATTTTATGAATTAATAATATTCGATAAAATTTCTGAATAAGTTACTGTCGATTCCAATGAGAATCAAATTTCAAGGTTTATGGAAACTCACAATTATTTAAAAAGATATTAAAAATATTAACGTGCGTGGTTTGAGCAGTTGAATGGCAGGAAGTGGAAATACACCTGATTACATCACAGGCGCCGCTGCACAAAGAACCGCCCACAGACACCACAAAGGTCAAAGGCCCTGTCACCTGGCCTCCAGGCTATTGTCACCTGGCTCGGATATCCTGACATCTGAACTCAGAGCCCTTTCACCTGGCCTTGGGGTTACTGTCTCCTGGCCTCGAGAGTAGTTTTGACTGGGATATGTAGAAATGGGATCTGCGACAACCGTTATAAGTGTGTTCCGGAGTAGTGTGCAGCGTATATGCGGATGTTAGAGCACAGTGTGCCCGAGGTCAGCGAGGTCACCGCTGCCCCGGCTGTGTGACGACCCCGCGGCCAGCAGATAGCGAGTCGCGTTACGACCGACCATCAATCTGCCGACCGTTATGTTTACTGTCGCCGCTCACTACCGCTGAAGGGACAGTCACAGCACAGCCAGGCCCTGCCTGCTTCGTTCTCCGCCCACTTCAAGCTAGACAAGCTCTGCAGTAAAGACCTGCACGTGATTGTCTGGTCGCTGGTGCCGTCATCAATGTTCTGTAGTTCAAATTTAACCCAGCACGAAACGAGTTTCTTACATTTCATGACATTTCTGACATTTCAGTAGGTAAACTTCTAAGGTAATTTATTGAATAATCTGTAAGTGAATTTTCACATTTTGAACTTTATTGTTAATGTTGAAGAGGTGCTGGATATTTCAATTAAGTAATTCACTGTGGATAACAGTACTCCTTTGTAATAATAGTAACTGAAAATACTATTTGTTTTATTATTTTATTTGAATACTCGACATCGCAAAGTGACTGAACTGTTACCCGCGCCTGGGTGTAGCCAGGTTCGCAGGCCGATGGAGAACATTGTGAAATATAAAAACTTAAGTTAAATTTCCTATTTTATTTTAAGTTTAACCAACAAATANGGCCGATGGAGAACATTGTGAAATATAAAAACTTAAGTTAAATTTCCTATTTTATTTTAAGTTTAACCAACAAATACTTGCACCGTTTTATTATCTGCAATCTACTGTAAGTCACTTACTTACAATCCACTTTAAAGCCAACAAAATACTACTGAGTATCTATNTTATTATCTGCAATCTACTGTAAGTCACTTACTTACAATCCACTTTAAAGCCAACAAAATACTACTGAGTATCTATATACGTCGATCAATTTAACAGTCAACTAGTACTGCTAATACATAAGATCATCAGCTCATAACGTCTCAGAGAGCACTACGTCGTCGAGGAGAGTGACTCCCGGGTCCACCACCAACATATCCTTTCTCCTCTCCGTGGGAATGCAGATGTCCCCCCGCAGTTAGCATGCACACTCACCGCTACACCACTACACACGCGCTACAACTGTGTCTACTGCTCAAGTCCTTCCAGCTCGTACAATACCTGCAACTGTCCCAGGAAATTGACTAGACATTATTATTGCTATACCTACTACTAAGCTAGTTCCAGATTCTGGATATTATATACCTAGGGTGACTTCGACATCCGCTCCTGATGCTCTTCCACAACAACCAGGGGCGAGAACTGTGTTTATTCTCATGCGTGGTCCTTCTCTGTATGTTCCCGCACATACACATGTCCATGGTACCCATATCAGTGTCGCGGAGGACCTTCCAGAAGGTGTTGACTACAGCAAGGCGCGAGAGATCAGTCACGTCACAACTCCTCTCCTCGCACCATCACGTACAAGAGCGGGCGTGACTGGGGTGAATCACGGCTGGCCACAGGCTTACACCGTGTTAGGGGGGAGGGGGTGAAAGACGGACCTCCCGCTCGTGAATGAAGAGAGATTTGGGTGGATCTTAACATGCAATGGCGGAGGAAACGGGAGATCCCGAGAAAACACGCCGACCAGCGGCATCGTCCGCCACGATACCCGGGAGAGCGACCTCGCCGGGAACCGAGCCCGGTTCACCTAGGTGGGAGGCAAGTAGTCTGACCACTACACCACCGCGGCCCCAGCAGGGACGCACTGGTCGGTGCAGTAGTGAAGTACGTGGATGCGAGTGCACACTTAGTCTTNACCACCGCGGCCCCAGCAGGGACGCACTGGTCGGTGCAGTAGTGAAGTACGTGGATGCGAGTGCACACTTAGTCTCGACACTCGGCCTGCAGGCAGTGTGATACTAGGACAGCAAGCTCGCAGAAAAGTTGTTACGATGTTTATTTTAAGCAAGTTTTAAAGTTGAATTGGATCGCATGTGATATCAGAAGTTCCAGTCTTCAAAACACTGTTAGTTGAACTGTAGAGGATCTTCTGTTCGGACATTTCCCAAATACAGTGCTTCGTCCACACCCTAGCCTGTAGTCGGAACCCGCATGTCAAATAATTGCAACGGCACCTGCCATTGGCCTGTAACGAGGTATTACGGGAGTCGGGCTGATAAGAGAAGGGAAGTAAAAGTGCTTCCTGTGAAGAAAGAAAGTTATTAGAGAGCTCAAAGGTGATTTTACTGTCGTCAGTCACACAATTGTCCCCAGCATACAGATTGTCAGCTCTACTCCACTCGTCAACTATCTGTACCACGAACTGTCTATCAAAGAGACTGAAGACCCGCCTCTATCAACCTCTATACTGTGAATTATTTTTGTGTTTGTACAATGAATTATTTGGACTCTAGTTGCCAACCAAAGATATTTTTTGTAACACTGCATTAATAAATTAGAGTAAGGATAACTAAAGCTTAGTGAGTAGTGTAAAAATTAAGTTGGATTTTAACAAGCAAGTGTTCTAGACTTCAAGTTTACTGTAAACGTTGAGTTACATAAGCAATTGTGTATGTTTTCTAAAATAATGTGTTATAAATATACAATAATCTAGCTGAGGAGTTACAAGAAAATATTTGGCAAGTAGTTAACAAAGAAATTTTTGTAACAAGTACAGACTGTACAAGTACAAACTGTGTACCTCATTATTGTAAAGATATATAATATAAGAAGCCTGATATATGCTGTATGTTTTGGTAATGCCTCGTAAGAAATAGTTCTCATGCAAAATAGTATTCAACTGAGTACGCACACACGTGGTGCGTTGGTCCTTTAGTGTAATTTTCTAGACTTAAGCTCTGCTTGCAAGAGGCGGTGGAATATACTGGAAGTAGAATTTAAGCAGGGTTTCAGAAAAGTTGGAAAGAATCGAGAATGGACTATATCCTTTTGCCGTGTATAAAATGAACACTTCCACAGGCCAGATCACTTTATTGATGAGCCATTAAAGTGAAATGGTGGAGTTGTAAGAAATGTAAATGTCTTATAAAAGCCGTAATAATATGAAAATTCGTACTCTTGTACACTTGTAATTTTTATAAGATATTCCCCTGACAGCAGAGTTCTGTACCCTGGCACACTCAGGTCATTGGGACCTAGTTTTCTGACATTAAGAAACTAAGAGCAACGTAATAGCAAGCAAATGCAGTGCATTAAGATGTATATACTGACTCATTTTAGAATGTCAAAATAATTTATCATTTGAAATTTAAATATATTTCATTATTTTGCATGTTGTTATACAGTTTGGGCATGTGTGTCATATTAGCCACTCTTTCATTAAAGGCCCAAGACGAAAGGTATTCTAAACATACACTGAAATACCAAAAAAAAAAACTGGCATGGGCGTGCGTATGCAAATAACAGAGGTATGGAACAAATCAGAGTAACGCGATGCTGTCGGCAGCACCTATATAAAACAACAAGCGTCTGGTAAAGTTGCTAAATCGGTTACTGCTACTACAATGGTAGGTTATCAAGATTTAAGTGAGTTTGAACGTTGTTTTATAGTCGGCGCATAAGAGATGGGACATATCATTTCCGAGGTAGCGATAAAATTTGGATTTTCGCGTACGACCATTTCACGAGTGTACCGTGAATATCGGGAATCCGGTAAAACATCAAATCTTCTAAATCACTGCGGCCGGAAAAATATCGAGAACGAACGGGACAAACGACGGCTGACGAGCATTATTAAACGTGACAGACGTGCAACCCTTTCTCAAATTGGCGCAGATTTAAATACCTCCTGCATACCTTCAGACATTATTCGAGTCCATGCCACGTCGTCTTGCGGTACTTCTGCGTGCTTAGGGGGGGCCTACACGATCTTAGGCAGGCTCTTCAGTGTATGTTATTGATACTTTACGTTTTGAACCGTTTTCAAGACAATAAATGCCACGAATTTTAAATATTTTAATTTTCAACTATGTTTTACGTGTGTTAATATTGTGTGTTAATATTATTTTAGAGTTGGAAAGACGTTTTAACAGTCAATGTTCGAGCTAAATAATAAACTTGTAATGTATAAATATTTGATATTAATGAAACGGGAATTGTTTTCAATATTGTTTATTTTGAACTTCAAGTAAGTAAAAAGAGATTATTTGTTATTTCAGTGTATATTTCCGTACGTCGTTAGAACGTCAGTGAGCCGCTAACGCCGGCGGACATTGTGAACCGTCAGTGAGGCGGCAGAATGTTTCCACAAGCCTCGGTCGCAACACGTGTGTGGACGCACTCTTCTTGTAATTAACTTTTGTTCTGGTCATTGTGCGTAGGTTATACAATAATGCGCACTTCAAGAATGGGTAGGAAACTGCCCACGCGCGCAAAGCGGCGAAATGCTAAATATGAATAATTAAATCATACCCACGTATTTCTTCCCAGCAAAGTTAAAATAACAACGTCCTAGTTAGTTTAATCCCGGCATAAATCCGCATCAGTACGTCGAGAGAACAATTTAATTAACTTTATTTTTACTTTTTAACGAACTATTTTATTAATATCTGTGAACACTTTACACTTTTCTCCACGCCCTATGTAGCTAGCAAATGTAATTTTTCTTTCATTTTGTAACCTTAAGCTAATTGTAAATCGATTGAAGAATACTATTGGTAGGAACAATTTTAACAACATTTGAACTAATTTTAACATACTCGAATCAGGTAAATTTAGTTAAGTTTCAAATATGACTACTGAATTTAAAATTTTCACCATTAAATCAAATGCAGTTAAATGAATACTCAGGTAATTTGAGTTTTGTTCCTTAATAAACTTGAATTCATGTGTGTCAGTTTATTAATTCCAATGGTATAATTCTTGTACTGGTATGGACGGCTCTACAGTATAATGGAACTGTCCGCTCAGTATGCTCCCGCAGCGAAGGTCAACCTGAGCATATGCACTTACCTTGCATAACACAGTTATGTCAAAAAATGCAGTGCAAATCCACCTTAGGCACCCAAACACATGGCTGCTCTGGAAGGTGAAGAGTACATCAGGCTTTATCAGTTCAGCTGCACTGAGAGTTGCTAGGTGTGCCTGTTCAGATTGTCAGCTTATATCAATAGTGTTTAACTAATATTTCTGGGGAAGACTATGACAAGTTCCGCCGACCAATAACAAGTGGAAGTTATGAGTGACGTCAATATCTGGTTCCCAGATATGCAACAGGATGTGGGCAGAATCTGGCGAGGTGGTACATACGACTGCGTCATGTGGTGCTAAAGATATTGTCTTGTAGACTACTTTTTGAAGAATCTTGATAGGTCAAGCATATATTGATCCCCTGACTACAATAGCACCTGAAGTACTGTAAAAACGAAAGTATCAGCATATTGTTTGAAATACGATTATGAACGTTTAATAAACAATCAGTCTGTGTGGGTGTAGCTTAGGACTGCTAGGGCACACTAGACGACAAAAGCAACCAAGCGCACATCTGAATGAGCACCATTGTTGTGATTTATTACTCATTTCTTACGTCGAAGTCATATTAATGGAGACCAAGAGTTAACAAATATTCTTAACGTCGAATGTTCATTTTCCCTTCTAATTTGTGTGTTTGTCATCCATTTTGGTGTTGGCTAAACTACAAGTTAATGGTACGCGAACTGAGTCTCCAATTACTTCTTAAACATTTTATCTGCCCTCAAAATAAATTATTAAATATGATAATATATAATTAGTTAACCACTCGAATAAATGCAGCAATTCATTAAGCGTTTCTCTGATCTTCCTGGAGCGTGTTGCATACTGGCAAAACAGAAATGTGAAGGTCACACTGAAAACAGCTCTCAGCTATGGTTGTTTACTGTAACCTAGTTGTATCCCTTACAAGAAGTCATTGTAATCACATATTGCTGTGAGATAATGGCATTTTAACTTATAATTATACTCCTCTCCATGGAAAGCCTGTGTCCGCAGTGCCGGCAGTCTAGAGCACATGTGGCCACATACTCTCCGTGCCTGGCTCGCATACGAGGAGTCGCACTTTCGACCTCGACAAACTACACTGTGACGACAATCTCCAATTGGTACTCCATCCTCATTTCAGGAGAATGGCTTATTTCACCACCGCGTGTCTCATTACTTTTCTAACAGAATGGTCAGCACTTTGGTAGACTGGCAATCAGTACGTCGTATTTGCTAATGCCCCGGTGCCTCAGTGGTACTTGACGCACTTTCCTAGGTTCCGCAGGATTACAGGTTCCATGCCGATTCGAAGTAGACTGAATTCATTCAATTATCAATTTTCCCCTATAACATCCTATTGACAGTCACATGTGGGTGGTTAATGCGTGAATAATTGCCAGGAAGATGTGGGGTGTCGAGATACAAACACTGTGTGCTTGTTTCCGACTTGCGCCATCCCCATGATGCTGCCTGAGTTACCTCTCAGTAACCAGGATGTTATCTCATCGTCATCATTATCCGATCATTAGTAACTTCCTAGAGTTCCTGCACATCCAGCCACAGATACTGAAGACAACAGCTGGACCTTGGGCCGCTGGACTGGATGAGACTGTAGTCTCAACCTCCGTTGGACTAGATGAGACTGGTGGGAATTATTCTCGGCCTCCCATCCTCCTCTGATCAAGGACTGGATACATATGACCATGGAGAAGAGATCTGCCAACCTTTTCAATATTTACTTAATTTGGGAAAATAATTTTAGATATATACGAAATAAATCCTGATTTCACTTGTTGCTTTGTTAATATATCACACACAACCGGTAGTTTTCACCATTATTCAATGAGAAACACACAACTATGCTTATATTTATGTCAAATGGAGAATTAACTTCCTATTAACCACTATGTCACAAAAATGCATGACGATAACATCTGGGCAGTGTCTTCATGTGAACTTCATTCCAGAATCACTTTAGTGTGTACACGTGGCTAGTACATCGACCTGCCATGGTGGTCCAGATTCCACTCCTAGCAGGGCCTCGCACAGATTTCCGCATAGGGGAGACGTTGTAGGCGGAAGTGACCTGTGAATGGCCCAGTCCCCCACCCCCGCATTTCATCATCACTCCATATTAAGAGTGTCACTCCATGTCAGTTTTGCGCGATGAAGTGGACTTACAGGTGTCACCTGGGAAGCCTGCTACTAGGTGGTCTTACTAGGTCTTACCCTCTGTGAACATTGTTATAAAAACATTTGACGTCTGTAGAACATCTTGTTTTCCAAATTTCTAACATACACATGCATACCAGGCCCATACTGGGCGTTGATGGGATGTTTGAAATATTCTGGTAATGGTGGTAAGTGAATATGTGAACTATTATACAATAGTGTATGTCCACCAGATAGTTGGTAGAGGAGTTGTGACTGCCCCTCTTGCCTCAGCGTGTTGGCTAGTGTGCAGACCAGTTCCCGGACTCGTAGCACTCTCTCTCAAGTGTCAGCACTCTGTGTCAGCCTTGAGGGATGGCTTACACGTCAGCCCGCCCTGGGCACATCCTCTGTGTTTACTACAGTGACATGTGACGTCTGCGGAGCCGACGTGTGTGGGCAGCAGGCAGCATGGGCGACGGCCGGGCGCCGGCATTAAGCGTCCGCCAATAACGATATGAGCGGCGGGCAATCGCGTTCGCCATAACGCCCTGGCAAACACTCGTAAAGCCGGCTGCGGTGGTGTGGCCCGGAGATGTCGCACATCGTGGCCTGCTCGAGACGTGGGACTCCGCCCCATCCTGCACGCCACCTGAGAGGAGACGCTAGCGTACGCAACGCTGCTCTCGTCCCCTGCAGACCAACATGGCCGTAACTGCTGGGCATGCACTTGTGCATATGTTTCGTAAAGGAAAACAAATGGTAGAGTGCTTATGCCAAATGCGCAGTAGCCCCTATCCGTGTTACAACATTGGACCGCTATTCTTCCGCGAAGGGATGAAAAATAATGACGATATCTTACTCATCAATATCCAAGTGTAGTTCAACGTTGAATGTTCCAGGGACGTGCTGCATTAAATATTGGTACATGCAATATATAATTATCTTATTAACTTCAGATTTACTATGTTTCAAATTAATGAAATGTTCCACATTACATTTATTAAAACATTCCAAGTCATTGTTGTACATTTTAAATTTAATAATTATTAATTATGCAACACAAAACCGTTAATACATTGTCCACTACTGAAAGTGTATAAATTAAAATGTTATTTGTTCACAGAAATAAATTGTTACACTATATGGAACCTTATTATGAAATGTAACTGTTAGATTGACTGAATAATAAATTGTGTACAAATTAGTTGCAAATTACAATCACTGTTAGAAAAAAAATGTTTAAATTCTTTTACTTTCATTGCCTTATTGTTTTGTTATGGTCTACCATTCTCTAATAGATGCTACGACAGTGCGTCATTGAATTATTAATATACCTGTAACTGAGCTTCTGACCTCCTTACACACGATCTGGGCTCTAAGAGGAGTTTGTACACTTTAGTAATTATGTAATTCCATTATAACATGGTTCCGGATCATTTTCACCATGCGCCAAAAGCCCTAAGGTACAAGAGTGAACATTGATTCCGGATATTGGTAAATAAGAAATATTTTCGCGGGAATGACGTCTTGCATGCTAGGGAAATGTACCTCTTTTTACGTGTCTACCTAGAGAAGTTACATTTCTTTACATTACTGTCTGAATGGTTTGCAACTGACTCCAGCGTGGCAGAAGCTCGAAGATTACCTTATGTAGAAGGCACTATCTTAACGTCTCAGCCAGTCCCGGAAGACGTTCCCGATGTAAGAGAGACGGCCCCTTCAGCCATCCTTCCTGGGGGCCGACCCTTAAGAGGATATTCCCGGAGCACTCCTTTCTAACTTACTCAAAAAGCTTACTAGACCCAAGAAGTTGAGGTACAACAGGGAACATAACAAATTTTGACCTGCCATGGTGATTCCAAAAAACTCTACATTATGTTTCTAAATCCGACTGACAAACTTCGGTTGCAGGTTAATCACTAATAGATGGCATGTTGTAAAGTGAATCCTAAGGGCAGTACATATGAAGTTGGACCTGAAGCACTAGTTTATTAGAACTACTGAAGATGGAGCACTGAGTGTGAGAGCCCAGGGTATCGTCACCGGCACTGTGTGTGCAAGTGCCAGCATCCCGACCGCCCCGAGTCCAATAACCACCAACAACTCAGCAGTTGGCTGACTAATAAGACAATATTGATCTCTCTTAAACAGATCAAACTCCCCACCCATCCAAAACTAGAATAGGGGAATATATTGGATACTTTGCCACAGGAATCCTATAACATACCCAGTCAAACAAGAAAAGTTTCTTAATTTCATTTTATATAGTAAGAAATTTCCGAGATACAACTTTCATAAATATAGTACAAGTATTATTTCATTGTTAAAACCCCTTTTTTCTCAAAACAATTGGGCCTAAAATTATACCAAAATAGCGGTATAAATAGTTACATAAAAATTGTGCCCCAGCGTGATATAAAGTTGCTCACACGAGCATAAGCAAACCTTATGGCGATTACATAATATACAAAGCCATATGGTTTCTCCAAAGTATATATGGCACATAAAATACTTCTAGACTTTACAAGAAAATGCAATAAAACAAGCAATCATGACTATAAAATGTTTCATAACGAAACCCTAATACAAAATATGGAGCGCAAAATGTCCATATTAGCATTGACCAGAAGGACTCCTTAATACAATCTTACCTTAAATGCATGATGGCACATACGGGAGCCGAATACCTCGAGACGGCCAAAGCCTGGCTATTTTATAGATCAGAAATGTATACCCCCTCTCTACCGGGGAAGAAATATCGCAACATTACGATTTTCATAATCAGTTGGCTTGTGGCGTTATAGCGAATTTAAACACTTTATTTAAATAAACGCATGCGCAGGAACCCAAAACAGTATATTACTTTTCTCTTGTCTTCGTTATTGTACGTGCTGCAACTCCGCCGACGCCTGGGGAAGGCGGCGAATCAAGGCGCAGTGACGTCGTGAATCACGTGATCACTCTACCGGCAGCACGAGACGTGCACGAAGACAGCCGCTGCCGGGCTGCGGTCTCTGCTGGACAGCTGGCCCCATTTGTCGGCAAGGGTAGCGAGGTTCACAGGCCAGCAGGCGAATCTCCCAACTTCAATTGAAGGTAGAGGAACACCATAATGTCCCGTTTTCAGGCTGCACGTAATTACTTCCACTGAAGTGCGGACATTTTTCGGTCGGTCGTGGCTCGTAAGGTGCTTAAGGGAGACGCCCAGGCGTCCCAAGTGTCTGGATACTGTGTGAAGTTAATTTTGACACTCGGGTTAGTGATCTCTCTTTTAAATCCCAATTATGATACAGCATAATGGAAATAAATTCTAAATAAGGTAGTAACCGTTATTGTTTCCATGAAATAATTCAATGACAACGACAGAGAAGTGTTGTGTTGACAAAAATCTTTGTTCCATTACACATTGTCCAGACAGTCAACGTTAAATGTTTTTTTTAATTTTTCTCCAAAATTTGTAATAATCTAGTGTTTCAGGTCCAACTTCAAGAAATGTTCAGCCTTTATGATTCACATCAGATCGTAAGTTATATATAAGTTTTATTTTTTTTTATTCACCCCCCGTCGAAGTTTGTCGGTCTAATTTATATAGATCCAGTATAAACTACAACATTGCACACTATAGCGTCCGCACCAGCCCATCTGTCAGCCATTGTGGCTCAGTATTTGCACTATCTCTACCGCGTGCTTGGGGCAGGATCCGGACCCGGGGCCCAGCGGAAACAGAGCACTGGGTACGCACGGCTGTCTGCACAGATGCCAGCAGCGATAGCCGGTGATGCCCTGTCCAGCAAGGAAGAGTTTCTCAGGACCCCGCGGCTCAAGTGGCAAGTAGAGCGCGCCTGAGCCTCGAGGCGATCCCATCCCAGACACAGCATCACATTCGCCATTCAGTTTCTGGTTGTCGCAAGGAACCACAAATAATACTCCGTGAGAAAACTTCTCAGTCCTTCATTCATATTGTTTACCCTGGCGCTTGTCTCCTCGTCTCTTCCGGTGTTCTGGACTCAAACCATAATAATTCACAGCAGGTAAAACTGGTCGTAACCAGTAATTCACGATTCAGTTAGGCAATGCATAATACTGGACCACAATGCAGCCCTGAAGGCTTCCTTCCATAGCTCTTAACTGCATCTCTAAGGACAAATTACAACCCCCTTCGCCAGAAGTACTCACTAATAAGGTCAGTTAATGCTTGTTAGTCTGCAAGCAGGCTCCAGGCAAGGAGCATTCTGTCCACAGACTCCAAGTACGGGAATACGACCCGCTGCCCTCATTCCGTCTGTCTGACTAACGTAGCCATCGCCGTGGTAATAACGGGCTGCTTCTCCCTCCTTGACACACTATGATTACGCTTAAACCAATCTCGGACAGTAATTTCTTTACTTGTATCATCCTAAAATCGCATTCCACCGAGACTTTTTTTAGCGGGCCACAGAAAACGAAACCTAGTGTGGCCAAATTCGGGCTGTAATTAGGATGCGTCATAGCCACGAGGATTCTGCGCTGCTCATGAAGTGCTAGGTCTGGTTTGTCGTCAATAAGTCTAGGAGACGATATATAAAAGAAGGAATGCGTCTGAGATTGAACAGTGCATACGTGATTTGAACGAACGTTACACCTATAACCGTAACACAACAGGAAATCTTGATTATTGATCAGACCTCGTGTTCAGCCACACACAATGAAGTTTTGCGCCTTGACTCGCCTTGGATGCTACGTGCCTAACACTAGTGCATGCTAGTTGCCTGCACTTCAGGCAACACATTTATATACATCACTGAGATACTAAGTAGATAAGTATACAGGGACGAAATGACGTGGACGTGCCCATTTTCTGATTGGCTGCACGGGCTCTGGGAACGCACTGTGTGTCTGATTGGCTACTGCATGCTGCGCAAGGTTCCCTATTGGCCGGGCTGCCGGATGGCAAGTAACTTACCAGGTGCTGATTGGCGAATGGTTTTCCAACATGTTACTGGCAGTGAAGCCATTTTGTTGGCATGTGTGGCTGGAGTTCTATGTATAAGTTGTTGTTTCACCTCTGTATTGTTAACTGCTCTGTGACTGGGATGTTTCTCCAGCCGGATCTGAGGCTTCCGAACCTCTGCACTTTGCCTCAGCTCTCTACAT
This sequence comes from Clitarchus hookeri, assembly GCA_002778355.1. NCBI lineage: Eukaryota > Metazoa > Arthropoda > Insecta > Phasmatodea > Phasmatidae > Clitarchus > Clitarchus hookeri. Next base: position 21,461 of record NQII01010769.1, read on the forward strand.
TCGTCATCTCAACACCTTCGACATTCCTTTACCACTTCCCTTATAATTAGCAAGTTTGTGCCAGTCATGAGAGAAGTGGCTTGAATCTAACTTGAATCATGCGTGATGCGACAGGCTTGATCAGCAAGGCAATTTCAAGTCAAATAGCAAGCTTGCTGCAGGTTTACGGCCTATCTGGGTTAGAGGAACCAGCCAGTTTACATAGACCGTGTGTCTAAATATCACAACCAAATGTCGCAGTAAGTGAACAGTGGAGCTCCGACGGCGAGAGTGAAGCACGGCTAGCAGTTGCAGGAGGTTATCTCGGCACTGCATCGGCCGCAGGTAGGACAGCCATGCACGCAGTCAGAGACGTGTGTGTGTGCGTGGCATAGTTATCCCAGCTAATGGCGGTAACGGTCGCCGCTTGCTAATGAAAATGAAAATTGATGAGGCGTGGCGTGTACGTGCTAGCAACTCTGCGCTCATCTCTTTGTTTATCCACACACCTGTGCCGTCTCCTAATTCCTCGCCTCGCCTCGCCTCGCCGTCTGCTATATTCCAGCCTCTCTGCAACCCTCTGCCGCTGTATCCGCACCCTGCTGCATTGCACCCCCTCCACCCCATCTCCACACTAGCGCTCTCTATCATCACCTCCTTACTCTGGCCTCAAGTCTCTATCTTCATGTCTCATCTTTGCTTTGCTCTCAAAACACACGAGTCTAATTTTATTTAAATAGTGCAAACCACATTAAAAATATTTACTATAGGTTATTCACGGTAATGTAAGCCCTTTTGATATCAGACATTGAAGAAAATCAGTGGCCGTTAACTTGACACTGTAGAAGCTACCGTGCACACTGGCATGCCGGTTCCAGTTAAGTCGGCAGCGAAGTTAGTAAAACAGTTTGAGGACTTGACGTATAATTACGAGGGCAATGTTTTAATTTATGGCAAATCCAGTTTGTGTTTTTTTGCTTCATAGACACAATAGCAACACGTTTAGGTTCGTACACTTTTACATTTCAACTTTTATTGCGCAGGAATAACGTCATTACGCACATGGTAATGTAAAGTTTATGTACAGCGGAAAAATACAAACTGAGCAAAAAAATATATCTTAAGCGGGACGTTTACAATACACACTTAACCACGAACGGCCTGTTTAAATAATGATGTAGACGGTTATTTCCATGTAGTGAATAATGCGCGAGTAGGTAAGTACATTTATACCACCATAAAGCAAAAGTCATGCACGCTTTTTATAAATAATATTACTGAATTTGTGTAATGGACAACTTATGAAAATGTGAACAAAACGCCAAGACGCGAGTGAATAAGAACCAATATGACTGCTCTTCGAGTGTCGACTGGCATCCAAGAACTGATGCCGCACTACATGCTCGGCAAAACTCGGATATGCTCGGCTACTCTCGTCATCTGTGGCGCTGCGCGGGCATACTGCGCATGCGCGTGGACTGGGACGTAGCTAAGTACTTATGACAGTTCTGCCTACTAGTGTACAAACCTGGCGCTGATCCACTTAATAAAACACTGCGAGCACATTACTACACTTTCTGCATTACGTATAACAACTATTCATGACTGACTTAAATTAATATAAAATAACGTAGACAGTAAAACTTTCGTTTTTTGCTTATATTGTATGACAGTACCCTACGCCCTTCGATCAACATCATATATCAATGTTAACATAATATCGTCTATAATATGTCATATCAGAAGATCTGCGGTTTTTTTTATTTGTACGAGGAATTCTCTGAAAACAAATCAAACTTATTTTATAACACTACAAATAAATTACAGTAAATTTCACAAAACATTAATGTGGAATGTGTAAAAATAATGTGGAATTTTATCGAGCAAATATTGTAGGCTTCAAGTTTATTATAAATATAGAGCTTCATAAAGAGTTTTGTAATTTTTCTAAAATAATGTGTTGTAAATATATGCACAGTAATTCAGCTGTATATTTTCGAGAAAATCTTAAGCGATGCCTTTGTTTTTAAAGTCGTCGTCCGTCCAGGTCATTGTACAACAGCGACTGCATACCGCTCCACCGCCATCATGTAAGTGCCGCCCACATGTTCCAGGATGAGGTCAGCAAGGAAGTAGCGAGACAAAGAGAGTAGTAAGTTCACAAGCACTGTGCATAGTTGCAGAGAGTATGCGGCGAGGTGGTATGAGGCAGCCTGGTGTGTATGTGTTGAGGGGAGGGGGCGGGCACAAACAGACCGCAGGTTGGGTGGAGTATCCCTGGCGATGTGTCGATACCACCCGCACAACGCCGCGTGTCTGCCAGCCCCTTTCAGCCCCACGCACGTGTCTTCGCTAACCTCGCTCACTCAGGCCGCCAAGGGTCGGCTTCGTCTATTTTTACAAATTATTCCTATTCGTATTACAATTTTGGTTTCAGAGTAATTATTGACCATTTTTTATAATAGAAAATCTGCATTTTACAAGTTGTTTAATATTTTTGTACCTAATTTTGAATATCTGTTATTTAATAAGTATTGAACATATTCATATTTTATTAAAACGTTTCTGCCTTTATGCAACCAGCAAATAACACTCAGTAAAAATTAGATACAAAAATGTTAAATAACTTTTAAAACATAAATATTCTCTAATCAGACATTTCCAGTAATTTTTCTGAAATTTAAATTATAACACGAAAACGAAGAACTTCTGCCTAAAGGTCGCTTAATAGCCAAACATTTTTCACGAGAATACTTCTTTAACACTTCAAGTCCTGCCGCCGTAACATCACGTTGCTTTATTTTATCCTGTTCCTTTACGCATCAGCTTGTGAGACGAAGTGTTGCAGTTGTGCAATATTTGGGTGAGCGCTGTACTTATGTCTTGTGTACTTTCTGCAATCAGTGAACAACGTGCCCTGTGCTCAGAAACGTTACCATCAGTCATTCATAAACGAGAGACGTGGTAACTCACAAGTCAGATTACCCGCCGGGAAGACTCTCAAAATATTGAGTACTGATTCCTCGCTGTATACAACAGTTTATTTGAATATACGAGTGGATAAACATCCCTTCCCCAGCAGTTGTAATGTTGCCTGCATTTTAATGTTGCGTTGGCAACACTCCAAGTGCAAATCACCCAACTGAACAAGATGGATCGTACATATATTGTTCTACGTAGGAAATAACATTATATTATTACACTTTCAACTCGGCATTGCAATGGACGAGATCAGGCCAGTGATAAATGTTGTACACTATAAAGTCAATTCTCGGTTACTTGCGACTTTTCTGAAGTCCTGCTCAATTTCTATTTCCAATATATTTCTCCGCCTCATGCAAACAGAGCTTAACTAAGTCTATAAAATTACAACGCACAGCATTCATGTGCACTCGGTGTAGTAATATTTTACATAGGAACTATTTCTTACTACAGAATGTTCACGGTAAAGTGAGCACTTTTGAAGCCGTAGTTATTTTTCCTTTCAGCTATTTGTTATCTTTTAACCACCTTTTTAAATTAATATTACCATGTAATATCCAAGGCAAAAATAAAATTAATTTATCGGCTATTATTTGTAATGAGAGAGCTTTCGAAAGGGCTCACTTTAACGTGAACAACCCATAGGCCTCACTAGCACGCCTATTTTCTCGCTGCTTTCATTCATATTTATTATAAATAAAATTATATGATTGATAATTAGAATACAAGAAGTTGAATTCGACCAAAAATTAGATACTTTTATTAACACAAGTATAAAACACATGTGAAGCATGGTACATTTAGGAAACAACAAAAAACATGATACACGAGGTAATTTTTTAAGTTTGAATTAAAGAATGTGCGGATATCGCGAATAGACTACAGTAAGTGTGTCCTTTGTCGTCTGAACCAATATGACTGTTGTAAATGGGAATACAGAAACCAGCAGAACTGATGGACGTGCGACTAACGTATAACTTGTCTTAATTGTCAGTAAATCTGTACCACAACCCAAAGTATTAAAATAAGTATATTAACCCTATAAATCATCGTTATAGATTATGGTTTATCGCGAGAAAGGTTGACTGATTGCTAGGATTCAACGTACTGTTCACATGTCCGACAGTTTTCTTTACGTATTGGCTACCATGCGTGTATGAAGCTACTGCCCCATTTCACTGAGCCAATGAGAATTATAATACTATAAGGCAGAACGTTCGTGATTGGTCTGCAAATAACTTAGCCGAGCCAAAATCTTGTTCATCCAATCACGAAAGAATAAACTAGTTAGAGTGTTATAGGAGATAAATGTTGGGTCAAAATATTTTCGCGATTTTCCATTATCTCAAATCATCGCGTTCACGATCATAGACACGTTGCACATGAATGATATTCACGACCTGTGCTGTACATAGCAAGAAGTCAGCGCCCAGCCTTCTTTGTGAACAATCTGATGTGTGGAATTTCCTACGCCTCCTTGACATGAATGCTAACGCCAGTATCAGCGAGCACACAGCAGGTTGTGCACTGGTTTGCAAGACAAATGTTCAACACAAGTACAGCGGACACTAAATATTACGTGACTGAACACTTTAACTCAGAAATGAATGTATGACCGAAATAATTAAGATATGTCTTACGTTTTAACAGCGCCCAGGGTGTTCCAAGCACACGTGTTTGCAGTCTAGTCTGCCTTCGAGCAGCAAGGTGGACTGTGCGACTATATAATGGGACACTGGAGACTATCTAATGGGACATTGACAAACGCCATTCCATTTAAGGTCGCACCCGGATTTTCGCAAGTGGGAATCATGCCGGACTATGCCACTGGTCGGGGGGCTTTCTCTGGGATCTCCCGTTTCCCCCGCCCTTGCATTCCGGCGCTGCTCCATATTCACCTCACTTCACCCCACCCTCATCGGCTCTCAATACCTCGATGTTAAGAGCCGTCCAGATCTACACTCACTTTTCAAAATTACGAATGCCTGTAATTACGTTAGATTTTAACTTTATAAACGGTTTAAAGCACAATGCGCATTTATTACCGAAGCATGACGTAATTATACGAGGCTAAACGATTGCTATTGGTTCGCCGCTGTATTGTTTTGTTCTAAGTGGACGAGCACGTCAGTGAGTAGTGTGGTACACGATTAATGTTTTTAAAGGAAGTGCAACCCCACCCACCTCGTAAATTATTTATGGTTTGTAGATTTAATTTATTTGCATAATACTGGCAAATATAATTTTCGCGTAATTCACTGTGTACAAAACTAGCAATAAAGTCTTAGCTGAAGCACGAGTGGACGAGAAAAAAAAAGTACATGTTACGTCGTATGCCCAGACGTGACAATCAGTAACACTGATTGCCCGTTTATTCCGCTGATTGGTCCATTACTAAAGATGAGGTAGACTGAGTGTACAACTATCAAAATAACTTGTTCAACAGTGGGAATATCTGAATTCTGAACGGACCCGTACTTTCACATATGAAAAAATACTTTGTCTAACTTGAATATATTCTTGTTGCATTTGAACCAGGTTATAGCAAATGTAGAAACAACTCACTCACATGATTTGCTTTCATAAACAGTTTTCTAACCTGAGATGCTACCCACGTTGCTATTGGCACTAGAGCTGGCCAATGCCGGAACACGGTGTGTGTGTGTGTGTGTGTGTGTGTGCTGCGCAACTCCCACGCGGACTCTATCCATTCACTATCTCGTGCTATCACTGCGGATAGTGCCACACGTCAGATCGCATTAGTTTGATGGCAGAAATGAAAGTACTTTTTCTCTGCGCGGAAAATATCGTCGCAAATCCGCTAGTGAAAGCATATTTGTGACCACAGCCAACCAATGCATGGAAGATCGACTCGAGTCGTTTTCCTTCTCAGAAATGTGATTTCCAGCGAGGTGTGAGTAGTATTGTGGAGAGGGGAGGCGGGCGCTCAGTCGAAGTTCAATTCTATATGTAATCCCATTCTTCTCCGTCGTCGCCAGACATGTTGAATCAGGCGGCGGTACCCTGGGGGATGGTACAGGCTGTTGTCGGGGGAAGGCTGGGGTTGGTGTCCTTGGCCGGCTGTGATAGACTGCCTCACACGAGTCCCTTCCTTACCTACTCCTCACGAGCTTCCCTTGTCGAGGCTGCCTTCTTGCATATTCATTAACAGAACTCTTTGAAGAATGCGCCGGAGATAAGGTTTATTCTGCTGACGTTGTGAAACTCTGTGCGAATAGTTTGGCAACTAAACAATCTCGCCACCAGGTGGCACTGGTGCTGCAAATGTATAGGTTGTCCACGGTAAACTGAGACATTTTTAAAATCCCGGCTTAAGATCTACCTGTGTGCGCGTTGTGCATTTTTCCGCCATACGTAAAATAACACTGCCGCGGCCTCAAAACTTTATGAATGCGTCGGTTGAGTGAAACTACGAAATTATTAGAAAGGTAAATTACAAATTTTCTAACTATTCTAATAAATTATTATTATAGACAAAAAACCAAAATAATTAATGTTAGTGTTCTTAAATGTTTACCTAGCGCTTTTAATCCGACGTTACTACACGGAACTACATTCCCTCCGAAGTTAGCAGATTACTGGGCGCCTGCCACTCAGTGTGCCTTACGCAGGTGGGGACTGGCATTTACCAAACGCCGAGTTCAGAACCGCTCAGTCGACCATGAACAGCCTATGTCATATTTACCCCGTTGTATACGAAAATAATTGAAATAATTATAATCTTCATAAAATAAAGATATAATTGTGTAACTTTCATTACAATAACTTAAGTAAATGATAAAGTATGTTCTTCGCACTAGAGTGGGAATTTAACGGAATATGTTCACATGTTTAATATCAGGTCGTAAAACTGCATTTATTGAAACGTTAGTTTACACAATTACTTTATTTAAAGTGATATCTGAATCTAAAAAATACCTTTAGATGACTGTCTTATTTATTTATTTCTTACTATCGTATATTAATTTTTACAAAGATTAGCTTGTTTATGGACGCTTAATGCCAAACACATTAGTATTTTTACTGTTTATACATGTAAACTCAATTTAAGGCTGTAAATAATAGCTACAAAATAAAGTTAATGCTTATAATTTTGGCTGGGTTAAGCATATATCACAACTTGGGCCAAACAAAAACGTTAACGCACAAATGAACAGAATTACTCAATTTACCGCCCATTTAAATGCAGTCTCTTTCGAACACCAGCGGAAATTTTCCCTATACCAATCTCTCCCATAAGAGATTTAGTTTTGCCCCCAAACTAGTAGAATAAACGTTAACGGATTGTAGCTTTGATATCCTTTCAACGATAATTTCGCTGCTTTTGAAGACAAAATACTACAGTATAAAATATTAACAAAATATTTCGTAAACAACAAAAGTCGTTCTCGAATCATAACTTATCTCTTATCATACGTGAAAAAGCAGTTTATTTGGGACACGGCTATCTTTCTAGTCCGTTGAACTAACAGAGTGAATAACGAACATTATACAGTGCATTGTGGTGCTCAATATGTTGTACACGAACAGGGCGGGAGTATGATTCTTCCACGAAGAAACTTACGTGTCGAATGCTTTGTAAACCAGAACGACAAAAAGTAATTATTCTTTCATCTTGTGAAGCTTAGGAAGACGTTCTGGGTTAACGATGGGATATCTAGTGTTCTTTTTTTAGATCATGTTAGGTTTTAAATAAGATAACATTTTATGACAGGTTGCAAACTATTGTGGACTAACACAATCGTGCTTACTGAAAGTGAATTTATGGAGTACAGATAAAAATAATTGACTATACGTACGTAGTTTAAAATGGGGAAAAAAATTACTCACCTACTTTACTTTTATTTTAGGCGAACTTGAACTTGTCAGATATGGATACCGCTTCTAAAATGGCATGGGAAACGTCTAACTTGATAGCGCTTGTGAATAAGCTATTATTATAATGATTTAGTGACTAATATGAGTTGATGTTGAATCAGATAGTTTTAAAGGCTCAGATAAAACTTGCGCCCCACTTCGTTTCGCACATACACACTTGAGAGACTTACAGTATATCCAGTACTGGCCGCGTGCGAAGACAGCTCTTTGTTGGTTTGTGTTACGTAATGTGCGTGCCATCTACATATGTTGGCGAGCAGTCAAGTATGGTAGCCATGCGAGAAGATGACTACCGCACTAAATAACCACCATGTCTAAGTTACTGTCACATGCTGTCATTCCCCCGGGATGTCTTTCCAGAAGTGAAGAAGGCGTAAGCTCTTGTAGTTGTATTTGTTGTAGATCTCTATCGGGGCACCTGCTGGTTTACATGATTTCAGGAATTATGGAAGCTACAAACGCAAATAATTCCATGCTTTTATGTTCTATTGGTTATAAATCAATGATATAGCTTCAAGATACGGTTCTCTATGCTCGTTTTGAATTTGTGAACTTACAATAGACAAGTTACTCATATAACTAATGAACCTACTTTCCCCAACAAGGGTGCGATTAATTTTAAATAATTTCTTGAAAGCTGAGTTGGTAGGAAGGACTTGACTTATCTTTGAAAGCAATGACATTAGAAATGAAACCATAAACTTATGCAACTGTAGTGAGACAATAACAAACAGACACATGCCTTACCCGGGACTTGAAGCCAGAAAACGTCGTACTATAAGCTAGCATGCAATACGCTGCATTACGGAGGTCGGATTCGGAGCATCAATTTCGGATCTAATCAGTCTAATGTTGCGAATGATAGTGTTTAATAAACTAAAATATTTGCAGGCCCTTTATTTTGGAAATAAGTAACTGAGCGACATAAAACATGTAAGTTTACATGACCTACCGTAGCGCTACTTATGTGAAGCATTGGATGGCAATTGGTTGTTTGGTCCCTGAGATATGACATAAAAACCTTATTTACTTATTTAATGCTGTCGTACAAAATTGCCAGAAAAATAGGCTCTATATACTATACTTCTAATGTATACTCTATACCTACAAATTTTGGTTGAATTTGGTTAAATTGTTTAATATATGTCACACTTACCTAAATGATTTATGAAGCTGTCGTTTTGAACATCTTTGTCTGGCCCATTTAAATCACGAAAGTTTGCATGGCCTTCTGTAGCATTTATGGTGTCCACAATTTGGTACAAATTTATTTGAAATGTTCCGTTGTAACATTTGGTGGAATCGTTTGATTGGTCCTCGAGACATGGCATAAAACTTCGATAATTTCCATGTGGCGATCCTCATAAATGGAGGTCAAAAAAGTAATGTAGTAACAATTTAGATGATTGTATACTGCCAATATACATAGTTTAGTTAAAATAGATTGCATAGTTTCGTATATATCGGGCAAAAACTATAGCCCCCAATCTGAAAATAAGTATGTCCTACTTTTAGAAAATGCATGTATTGTTATGACCTACCACAGTACAGCATCTTCGCCAAATCTTGTAAGAATGGGTTGATTGTTTCCCGAGATGAGAAATAAAATCATTATTTTTCATTGGTAGGGACAAAATGGCATAGGAATGAGTCCCTGAATAGACAGATTTGATTACTGTACTGCCAGCGTACAAAGTTAAGTTGGAATTTGTTTGGTTGATAAAATATACTGAGCTAAAATATTTATATAGTCATTATTTAGAAAATAAGTGCTTGACCTACATATAACATACCAGTTTACACGACCTGCTGCAGTACTATTTGTTTGCCAAATTTGGAAGTAATATGTCAATTGTTTCCAGAGATATGACCAAAATGGCGCATGGCGCTATCTTACAAGCAGTAGGGTGGTAAGGAGGTGAACCACTGTGTCAGTTTGTTGATTCTATTTGTGCATATCACGATGCCTAGTGTCTGCAAATGAGCGAAACAGAATAAGTCAGTGTCATCGTTGACAATTTGGTCCCCCATTTGCGTGCTCAATGCAAGCTCGTTTCCACCCCATGTCATTAAATATGTTTTGTGACAAAAATTTCAATAAGAATGGCAGGATGATTGTATCTACAAGTGACTGGATTTCATTCTCAATGTAACATGTTTCTTAAGTAATACATTTTGGCTTAATATATCATTCTAGCTATAACACCATCATGTACATGCGTAACAAAATATTATTTTAATTTTACAATAAATACTCGTAATTGCATTTTCAAACATTTTCCGTGAGTAGCCACTCAATGCAGATTGTTAGTTTTGTTGAAATTAGTTTAGAAACTGCAAATTAAAAAACTATAATTTTTATTGGCTGTATCTAAACGTTTTATCTAGCAAGCACTACCAGTAAACTTAGAAAGACATTTATTGTAGAACACTTTAACTATATTTAGGCTAGGTATAGTGATTGAGCCTTCAATAAGCCTTTGAAAGGGCGAAATTTCCATAAAAAGTGATAGACTTGATGTTATCAAATGATTACAGAAACTTTCTAATAAAAACGTCCTGTCATCGATACAAGCTCCATCCCTCTAAGTCAACAAGTATCGTAGTTTTACGGGAAAAAAGTCATGTTTAATTATTAAAGTTTGTAATAATATAATAAATCATTTTCAGTAACAAAAAGAGAAATTTGCGTGTACAAAAAGTGCAAAACTAGCCATCCAATATCCTGCGAGAAAATTTGAAACTTGTGTTCTATTAAACTGCAACTTGCCGAGTTATTTGAAGCAAATGAAATAAATTTAATGAGCGTCTACAAAAATGAATACAAGTACATTTTCAGCAACGCACTCAGCGCAATACGCGAGGAACAGGCTTTTCGGAAATGCCACCTTGCGCTGAGTACGTTACGTAAAAATGATGACAAAAGTGACCAATATTGTTAGTATTACAATTACATTACAGATTACTTAAGCATGGAATTAAGTACGGATCATGGTGGATTTCCCTCCTTTCTTTTAATTTGCATTCTTCTCCAACTTGTTACAACATCTCACTGTCAACACGATGTGTAAACGTAGAGTTTTAAAGAACTCGAACTCTCAAGCAATTCACAAGCTGAGTTAACGAGTTAGTTAACTAGTTAGTCTCTGTCTCACATGAACAGCTCGACAGCAAGTTCTCCTCGGAAAGCTTGACGACTTTCGCATCCTTGTGCTAATATATTTATGTTACAACAATTGGACACCCCTCGCACCCTCTACACGTCGCTAAGAGGAAGGTATTTCCTGTCAGTGACATCGGAGAAATGGAAACAGCTGACACTTCAAAAAGCTCCAGTAAAGCCACCAGGTACTTAGACAGTAACCGAGCATGGTGGCGGAAGGTAAACCAGCGAACTCGTGTTCGGGAGAACCTCGGTTCAAATCCCTTCTCATTTCACTCCAAGTGA